>JASDQU010104132.1:78479-89354 GCA_032191745.1 Picea mariana
AAATCAACGGTGGATATCAATCCCACCTCAGAAAAGCATCATTGCTTTGCGGAGATCAGGAAGGAAATTAAAGAATGAGCGAGTTGAGTCTCTGCAATCACTTGTGGCCGTTGATCTTCAAACCAGTGACACGGGTCAGGCGATCTCGTACTCCAAGAGGAAGAAAGAAGACGCTAAGGAGTAAAGGACTTCTGAAGGCCCAAAGCTTCGAAGAGCTGGACTAGATCCAAGTGGAAACGTGGTAGGAGAGATCCTACACTCCGAAAATAATCACTTCGGAAGGAAAACAGATGCAAGAAGCCATAACTCCTAAAGGCCTAAAGCCCGGATTTCATCTGGGCCATCCATCATCGAGGACACGTGGCGCCAGATCTCACACTTCAGAGACTTAGCACTCCGGAAGGTTTTGCAGAGTGAGATCTACCCGAAGTTCTGAAGTTAATCTTAGTCACTCAATCAAGAGGCCACGTGGAGGAAGATCTCGCACTTCAGAGATTCGCACTCCGTAGGTCAGCGCGTATTAGTAGTCGGAAACTCCCGAACACTGGAGTTCCAAAGAAGATCTTGGCCATTCGTTTGCAGAGACCTAAAGATCGTTGGATCTACACCTCTATGGATGATTCGTCGCCTCGACACTTCATTAGTATTGTTATTGCGAGCGATGAAATATCTCTGAAGCCCGAACTCCCGAAATAATTCTAAGTTGTAGATCTCGGTGAGTAATTGAAACCGTCGTTATCTTCCCTTGCTCAGAGGTCTGCGAGTTTAGTGGATCGCGAGGTAATAAAAAAATATCGTCTGGAGCCCCGAAGGAACGAATTCCTGAAATAACTGAGGATCGTTAATCTCAAATCAACGAGGATCGTTGATCTTTGCAACAAATCCTTTATTCGACAATTCGGCTATTCGAAGGAACTGATACATTCACGTGTCTTAACGCCCGAAGCCTAAAATCCCAAAGCCTGAAAGCTCGAAGCACCTTGTTCTCAGCCCCCATTCACATGAGAAGTTGAACTGTAATTTTTTTTTTTTGGCTATCGAGTAAACTCAGATAGCCCAATTCCTTCATTAGAGGGGCTACAGTTGCTAAAGAACAAAGCTTAGAGCTCTGACTTCGTAGATCTTGATCTTGAATAGTTAGATCCAGCCAGATCGAAGCTAAAGAAGTGGTCTACCTTGTGTTTTTTGGCCCGAAGTCACACACACAATTTCACAGACCTGGTTTTACATGCAGGAAACATGTAAAGAACGAAAATCCCTCATAATATCTTATGCTCGGATAATCAGATCCAACAAGATCCATACCAGGAAACAATAAATTTCCTATAGATCTAATTTTTAAAAAGAGGGTAGAGCTCGAATTTCATTGTTTGTTTGCATCAAGCGGTATCATTGTGATGAGATAGAATAGTCAATCCACAAGTGTGATCGAATTGTGATGCAGGAGCATCGTTGGCAAGCACGTGGAGCAGGACCACTCAGTGCATGGGAATCTTTCATACTCTCAACGCTGGCAGTTACAGTGCATAATTTTGAAATATGCCTGAACTTCAGCACCGAAAAAATCTTTGAGGCACGCGTGAATGATTATGAGTGAAGTGGGAGTTTCCACTCCAGCTCTGGATTGCGATTGATCCAAGATAGCCACGGGATAGTCTTAGAGTAGACACGTAGTTAGGGGGGGACCCTAAGATCCCTCTGAGATAAATAGAGGTTTTGTATGCCCAAATGAGGTTGGCTGCAAGGTAGATGTTAGCCACAAGTTAGTAGGAGATTTGGTTCTCAGTTTTTCTTTTTTTCTATTTCAGTTGTAGCCATTTCCACTTTTGAATATAACAGAGGGAAAATTGATCCAATGCATGGTGTATGAACATTGTTTGCAATTCTTTGTTATTTTGTTTTCATGAGTGGAGGAGTGAATTTCGTTATGAGCGAATGGAACTGTGAATGTTAGGATAAGTTTCGATTGTTTATCTTATGTTGAAGTAGTGAAAGGTGTGCACACATAACACAAGGAATGCGTTAATGGGATCTGTTTCGATTTCGAAACTCAGAAGAGATAATACGAAACTTTCCCTTTGCAAGGAATGGAAAGAGACTGGTGCAAGGTGTGCATAGTCATCCGCAAGAACCCAAAACCTTGTGTAAATATCTAGTGCAAGGAGTACACAGATCTAATATTCGGCTAAGTGTCGAAGGGAATTTGCAAGAAGTCGAAAAACCATAAAAGAAGAATGCCAGGAGGGCGAGAGGAATTTATCTCTGAGAAATCCTTAGGATTTGAGTTATCGAAATCCCTAAAACACGAGGGCGTGGGAAGTCGAAGTCTCCACGAGACCAAGCTCAGGAGGAATAACGCTTTTCATAAGTGTTAAGGAGATCCAAAAAACAGACTCGCAGGAAGGACAAAGGTTGAAGCCTTTGAATCCTTCAAAAATATTCTAATTCTGAAGAAAGCGTAAGTTCAGGGGGGAAAGATCTGGACCATCCGATCAATGTCCAAACAACAAGGAGCAAGTGCAGAGGAGAAAGGATCCAAACCGTTCAGTCCGAGCGCAAGAGAATCATAGTCGTCCAATCAAGGTAAAGTGTACTAGCATTAAAGTTTTGAAAGCACACAGGAGGGACAAGGTCACGAAATTCTAAAATCATCGGGACCGTCCATCGTCAAGGAGGACATGTGGCGAGAGATTAGGGTTTCACTAATTCGTGACTTGAAGGAGTCAAAGGTTGAGTCGTGAGAACTCGTGAAACGCGAAATCGCGACTTGATCTGAGTTGTTGATCAGAGGAGAGATCTGGACCATCGATCCAATTCCATCGCAATTTCGAGTATCGGGAGAATGAAGGTGAGGAGACTCCAAATTCACGAAACGTGAAATCTTGATTTGA
Organism: Picea mariana; assembly: GCA_032191745.1. Taxonomy (NCBI): domain Eukaryota; kingdom Viridiplantae; phylum Streptophyta; class Pinopsida; order Pinales; family Pinaceae; genus Picea; species Picea mariana. The sequence goes on from JASDQU010104132.1 coordinate 81,371, forward strand.
TCAGAGTCATTGATCAAAGGAAGGATTTGAATCGTCGATCCAGCGCCATCGCAATTTCGGGTATCGGGAGGACGGAGGTACGAAGAATTCCAAAGTCACGAAACGCGAAACACCAATTTGATCGAATCCATCGATCAAAGGATGATTTGGACCATCGATCTAGGGTCATCATGATTTAGGCTATCGGGGGAATGAAGGTAGCAACACTCCTAGAGTCGCGAAATGTGAAATCACGACGTGCCTCTCACTCAAGTGCATGGTCATCGCCAAGGGTCACAGAGAGAGAGGGCTAGCATGCACTAGGCCCCTTTCGAGATTTCGGGAGTCGGGAGAGTTGGGGAGACTCTCACGCAAAGGCCCAATATGCAAAATCGCAAAATGCCTTTTGAGTTAGGCGAGTGGTCATAACCGTGGTCACAAGAGGGAAGGAGATTAGCCCGCAATCACGTGGTCATCATCAAGGTCACATCTGAGAAGGGGCCAAGAGAGGAGGCCCCAACGCCAACTCTAAGATTTTCGCAGAGAGAAAAAGTGAAGGTTTCAGGTGTCGTAGAGCCTGCACTAGGAGTCCCGAGGACCTGTAGTTGACACAGGATGAGACCAGTGAGGTTTCAAAGAGTCGCCGACTCCAGAATCAAAGATCCTAACCAGGAGGTCGCCAATCCCTTAGGAGGGAAGGGGGTATGCACCAAGTGGTATCAGAGCAAAAAATTTTCTTGCAGACAACATAAAAAGGAGAGGAGACAAATGAACTCGGAGTTGTAGTACTCTTTGTGTGTGACAGATAGTCAACACAATTCCACCAAGGAGACAAGGAGATCAACCAATATCCAATTGAGTTGTAGAAAGGGATATGAAAGAACTTCATGCAATATTAGAGGTGATGGAAGCAGTGTAGAGAAGAGAATTTGATATGGGAGACATCAACGATGCAGAGAGTGAGGAAGCTGTGGGCGAGAATGTTGTTGAAGAAGTTGCAAGAGAGGATGTTGCCGAAGAATGCTTGTTGAGAGCAGTTTCCAGATTGGGAGGCAGATCCAAGATAGAGGTCCCAACGTATGAAGGCAATTTAGATACTGAGGAGATGTTGGATTAGATAATATCCATGGACAGACATTTCGACTATGAAGAGGTCGATGAAGAGAAAAGAGTGAAATAGGCTCTCACCAGGATCAACGGACATGCAGCGCTGTGGTGGGATGAACTGCAGGCTGAGAGGAGAAGCAAGGGAAAACAAAAGATAAAGAGTTGGGACAGAATGGTAGCCAAGTTGAAGGCTAAGTTCATGCCCAAGGATTATCAGATCAATCTGTTCAGGAAGATGCAGAACTTGAGATAGAAAGGGATGACAGTTAAGGAGTACACAGAGGAGTTCTATAGGATGAACATCAGAAATGGACAAAGAGAGACATATGAAGAAAAATTTGACAGATATATAAATGGCCTGAGATATGAAATCCAAGAATATCTCAGCATGGTGTCTGTAAGAACAGTAGAGGATTAATATCAGTTTGCACTGAAGGTAGAGGAGAAGTTGGACAGAAAACAAAGCCAATGGGGAAGAGGTAAAGGCCCAACCCCAAACAAAAGAAGGGGAGTTACCCATGACAAAGTACCTAAGCCTAAAGACGAGACTGAGAAGCCACATAGTCACTTGGAAAGAGGAGGAAGTTCCTAAGAAGGACAGGGTGGTGGAATAAATTATTTCAAAGGAAGAGGAAGAAGAGGAGGAGGAGGAGAAGTAAGGTGCTATGTCTGCGGAAAGACAGGGCACATGTCTTGGGAATGTCCCAAGAAAAAGAAAGAAGGATGAGGTGAAGCTCACATTTCAGAAGCACAGGGAAGAGATGTTGAAGGAGAAGGAGCAGAGGATGGAAGATCCCTGATGTTGAGGAAAGTTCTCTTAAAACCAGAGGCAAAAGTTGAAAGGTCGGTGCAGAGGAACAGTCTCTTTAGAACAACTTGCAAGACTAAAGATAGAGTATGCAAGGTGATAATTGATAGTGGGAGCACTGAAAACTTAGTATCCATGGAGATGGTGGAGAAATTAGAGCTGAAGACGACTGCACATCCAAATCCATACAAAGTCTCATGGTTGCAAAATGGACACCAGGTAATGGTTACTAAACAATGCATGGTTGAATTTAAGATAGGAGGATATAGAGATGAAATTCTATGTGATGTAATTCCCATGGATGTATGCCATATTTTTCTAGGAAGACCATGGCAGTTTGACAGGAATGTCATTCATGATGGGAGGAAAAATACATACACCTCGGAGAATAATGGTAGAACACAAATGCTGTTGTCAATAGAGGAGAAGAACATGAAGGAGAAAGCCAACACAAGCATACTTCTCATGAGTGGGAAGGAACTCCTAAAATAAGTCAATGAAAAACATGAGATGTAGTTTGTTGTGGTGAGGAAACCCAGAGTTATCCTTACAAGTACTTCGATGGATGATTTCCCTGAAGAAGTTCAAGAATTGTTGGAAACTTTCACTGACATAGTGGTGGATGAGCTACCAAATTCATTGCCACCCATCAGAAGTATCAACCATCATATTGGCTTGATACCAGGAGAAATTCTCCCAAACAAAACAACATACAAGATGACACCTCGAGAGAATGAGGAGGTGAAGAACCAAGTCTAGGAATTTTTAGACAAGGGTTTGGTCAGGGAAAGCTTGAGTCCATGTGCAGTACCAACTGTGCTGAGTCCAAATAAATATGGAGGACGAAGAATGTGTACAGAATCAAGAGCCATTAACAAGATCACCATCAGGTATAGATTCCCTTTACCAAGAATGGATGATTTAATGGACTGTTTAAGTGGAGCAAATTTACTTTCTAAAATAGATTTGAAAATTGGATATCACCATATTAAGATGAGATAAGGTGATGAGTGGAAGATAGCCTTTAAGACAAATGAAGGTTTGTATGAGTGGCTTGTTATGCCATTTGTCGTAACAAATGCCCCAAGTACTTTTATGAGGATGATGAATAAAATACTTAAATATTTCATTGGCAAGTTTTTGGTTGTGTATCTGGATGATATATTGATATTTGGTAGGATTAAAGAGGAGCATTTGAGGCACCTGACATTAGTGATGAGGAGGCTACATCAGAAGAAGTTGTTGACAAATCTGAAGAAGTCCTCCTTTATGAAGACATAACTCATTTACTTGGGTTTTGTGATCTCTTCAAATGAATTGAAGATGGATCTAGAGAAGGTGAAAGAAATCAAAGAATGGTCATCGATAAGGAGTATGTTTAAACTAAGGAGCTTCCATGGATTAGCAAGCTTCTATAGGAAGTTCATTAGAGAGTTCAGTGGAATTTGTGCACCAATGATGGATACAGTGAAGAAGAAGCACAATGCTTTTAAATGGACATCGGAAGCCGAGAGGAGCATTAATATACTGAAGGAGAGAATAACAAAAAGACCAATTCTGGTCTTACCGAATTTTGAGAACACATTTCAAGTGAGATGTTATGCAAGTAGAGTTGCAATAGGAGCAGTTTTGAGTCAGGATAATAGACTTGTTGCCTATTTCAGTGAGAAGCTGAATGAGACTAAGAGAAAATACTCCACATATGACAAGGATTTTTATGCCATATTTCAAGCCTTGAAAAAATGGAGACATTATCTTGTCCCACAAGAATTTGTCTTGTATAGAGATAACCAGGCTTTACAATTAATAACCAGGCAGAAGAAATTGAATTAGAGGCATGCAAAATGATTTGAGTTTATGCATAATTTTACTTTTGTCATAAAACATATCATTGGGAATGCTAAGAAGGTTGTTGATGCATTAAGCATGAGATGTTTGATTCTGCAGGAATTCCAGGTGAAGACCTTGGGGTTTGAACAACTTAAGGACATGCATTGTGATGATACAGGTTAAAAGGAAGCATATGAAGAATTTGAAAATCCTGTGCCGAGAGACAAAAGCTAGTGGACAAAGTACAGTTCAAGAGGGATTGTTGTTCAAAGGAAATTAGTTGTGCATACCAAAATGCTCAATGAGGGATAATATTTTGAAGGAAACACATAGTGGAGAATTAGCTGGACATTTCGGCCATGATAACATTTTTTCACAGTTGAATAGTTCATACTATTGGCCAGGTATGAGAACATAGGTGATAAATTTTGTGAACAAATGTAGAATCTGCCAACATGCAAAAGGAAAAAGATAGAACACTGGAGTGTATCAACCATTGCCAATACCAGAGAGGCCTTGGGATGCAATAAGCATGGATTTTGTGTTGGGACTACCAAGAATGAAAAGAGGATTTGATTCTATATTTGTGGTGGTGGATAGATTTTCAAAGATGGCACATTTTATCCCATGCCAGAAGACCAGCAATGCAACACATGTTGCAAATCTGTTTTTCAAGGAAGTTGTAATACTTCACGGCCTACCTAGAAGCATTGTCTTGGATAGAGACACAAAATTGTTGGTCATTTTTGGAGAAAACTATGGAAGAAGTTGGGGACAAATTTGTCCTTCAGCTCAAATTATCATCCTCAGACAGATGGACAGAATGAGGTGGTGAATTTTTTTTTGGGAAACTTATTGAGGAGTTTGGTCATTGAGCACAATAATCAATGGGATTAGATTCTACCGCAAGAAGAATTTGCATACAATGACTCACCAAACAGGAGAACTAGAAAGATCCCATTCCAAATATTGTATGGAATGAAACCCATGGGATTATCTGAGTTGAGAGACCTGGAACAGAGTGAGATCAAGAGCATTGGAGCAAAAGATTTTGCTACAGAAATGCAGAGGCTCCATAGCAATATTAGAGGATAGTTACAGAGTTCTAACCAGGAGTACAAGCATAGAGCTGATCAACATCGCAGAGAACTTCAATTTGAAGTAGGAGATCAAGTTCTGGAACATATCAGGAAAGAGAGGCTCCCTAGGGGAACATATAACAAATTAAAGATGAAGAAGATAGGACCATGTAAGATCTTGAGGAAGTTTGATGTAAATGCCTACGAGATTGAGCTGTCAGATGTTGTGGGCATATCACCCATATTCAATGTTTCAGAACTGTATCCTTACAGGAATGATGACACAAAGGGATCCGAAGATCAAGAGAAGATTCAGTGGGAAAAAAAAATACCGATAGAAGAAAAACCAGAGATGGAGAAGATCGTTGATCAGAGGACTGGGAAGAAGACCGGGAGAAAGACTTATTTTGAATATCTGGTCAAGTGGAAGGGACACCCAATAGAAGATGTCAGTTGGGAAAATGAAGCTGCTATCCAGAAGCATGGAACGTCAATACAGGAGCTCATGGATAGGAGTCCATGAATTTTTTTCAAGGGGAGTATGATGCAGGAGCATCGTTGGAAAGCATGCGAAGCAGGACCACTCAGCTCATGGGAATCTTTCAGACTCTCAATGCTAGCAGTTAGAGTGCATAATTTTAAAATACATCTAAACTTTAGCGATGGAAAAATATTTGAGGCATGCGTGAACGATTACAAGCGAAGTGGGAGTTTTCACTCCGACTCTGGATTGTGACTAATCCAAGATAGTCATAGGATAGTCTTAGAGTAGACACGTAGTCAAGGGGGAACCCTAAGAACCCTATGAGATAAATAGAGGTTTTGTACACCAAAATGAGGCTGGTTGCAGGGTAGATGTTAGCTGGAAGTTAGTAGGAGATTCAATTCTCAGTTGTTGTTTTTTTATTTCAATTGTATCCATTTTCACTTTTGAATATAACAGATGGAAAATTGATCCAATGCATGTTGTATGCACATTGTTTGCAATTCTCTGTGTTATCACTGAAATTTCATCCGCACATGGTTACAATAACTCAGCATCGTCAAACAGTGATGAAGTCATCCATGGACCTAAATTAATACTAAAACATTAAAAAAGGGTCAAAAACTATACAAAGTAGTGAAAAATTGAAGAGCTCTATGCAAACATTGGGTGCGCACGCACATGCACAAAACAGGAATGCCGAAATAGCACGTACGCACACGATGCGCGACTATTATCGCAAAAAGCCGTGCACCTGCTAAACAACGCATTTATGAGAGTGTTCGGCCTCCCACCCACTTATGGTTAAGCTCTCAAGCCGATTTGACCCTAAAATCTGGACTGGATCCGACTAGTGGGCTGGTCAAATACCTAGGAATGCCCTAATTGGCCTCTTTTCACACTACAAAGTAGTTAAACAATAACCCAAATGAGTGCTATAAAAAGGCCATGGATGCACCTCATTTTTCAAGGAATTCAAAGTAATGTTATGCTGCCTCTATTGTCTTGAGGACTCCATCCTTGTCAAGAGCATATTGTCACCATCACATTGGACAATCCATCTCACCCATTGAGTGGATTTGTAAAGAGTTCTTTCATCATTTACCATTTTTCTTTGTTGTAAGAAGAGCTAGCTAGTGGGGGTCCAAGAACCCTCCCTTGGAGGAAGAAGGGACTCATAGTCCCCTTTCTTCTTGGTGCTTTGTTTCACTAATAGATCAGCCTCAACATTGGTGACATGGGTCTTATGGTTATTTTTGTTTCTATGTCCCTATGCTCATGAATTTAGTTTTTATTGCATCTCTTAGTTTAATTCTTAATTGTAGTTTTTATTTTCTTTCCATAACTCTTTTCCTTGCAATTGTCCTGCTCAGCAGACCCAACTGAGCTTGCAAGCACCTCTATTCTGCTCACTAAGGTGACAAAAGAGGTGCAACAGATTGGCGACTCCACTGGGGAAAGGTATCAATTTCCTACCCCATTTGGGTTTTTCTTTCTCTTCTTTTAGTTTGTTTAACTTGCAAGTGCACTAGCCGGCCTAAGCCAACCTGCTAACCAGCCAATTCCAAGTTGAATTGAGAGAAATCTATTCGGATTTTTCATTCTCGGTCGTGTGTCATATGTGCACGGGTTTTTAGACCCACAGACGTGCATCGTGCGCCCATGCGCCTGGTTCATGGTTCTGTTCTACGCACATGCACATGTTGACTTGTCTCTGTTTTCACACATGCGCTCTGTGCGCCTCTATCTCCACTGAGACCCGCGCATTTATGCAAAAATTCACATTGTAAAGTTGTTGAGATGTGGGGAAGGCCATCTGCCTTCTTAAAAATTATGTCAAGCATGTTTTACAGCTGCACCACACTTAGTCCCCTCATCATATAAAGAGGTTAGTCAAAAACACATAGGCACTTAGGAGGATAAAATCAATTTCCCTTCTTTTCTTTTTGCCACATAGAAGGCTTGTTTTGACTCACAAGATAAAGTTGGAAATCATTTTTAATCAAATTTAACTTACAATGGGACTAGAAGTTGAATAACAATTGCTTAGTATGCTCTTCTCTCGTGCCTCCAAGCGATCTTGAGAATAAAAAAAAGATTGTGAAGCAATTTCATCTCCCTTAAGAAACATTAAAACCTTTAGGAGAGGACAACAACCCTTCTTGGGACTCCTCTTAATTTACTTTTTCAAACACATCTTAATATTGTAATAGGCCCATACATGCCCACATGCTACAAAGATAGGATAGTGTTTGAATTTTTGCTTTCTTAGATCAAATCACTAGGGAAGCTTAAAGGTTTGTAACGGGCCCATACATGCTCACATGATCAATCTAGGATAGTTTCAAAGATTTTTCTTAGATTACATCACAATAGGGAGTTAAAGGGATAGTAACAGACCCACATGTCCACATGCTAGCTTCTTAGGGACTTTTGAATTACGCAAGGTTGTACCAAAGGAACTTAGTTAATTAGGTAATCAAACATTTGTAAAGGACCAAGCGAAGTCCACATGCAGCAAGGTGACATCTAATTCACTAAAAATTGGCACACTTTCACTCACACACAAAAGTCACTTATCACTCACATAACTTCTTCTTGAAACGTGGAGGTCAAAATAAGTTTCCTCCAAAGGGATTCCGAAAATACCCCACCCTTTTCTTGACAAAACTATCCACTCCCATTTTAAATCAACGA
>JASDQU010104132.1:89957-107303 GCA_032191745.1 Picea mariana
ATGGCGAAGTGATAGATTAAATATTTGAAAGAGACTAAAGCCTTCAAATCCAATGAGTTATAGCCCAACTAGACTGCACAATGACTTGACCAAACTGTACACAATGAATAAATTGGAACATTTGTGTCTATGTGCATGAACGTGTTAGAGATAATGCCTAATTAATGTCACTACTAGAGTTTCGGGATTGGATTGGGTTTGTCGAAGGATGTTGAGAGATTCTCTCAACCTCTGCCTCCAAGAGTGGAATAAGTTGGATCTCACAACACATATTTAAGTGTGATGTGTTTCTGTGTAATGTGTGGAATACAAACTATCATTTTGTGTATTGCTCTGCAATGATTGTTGTCCATATTTTCAATTTGGTATCGGTGCCACTGAGGTAAAGGAGTTGCACGGATCCGATGCTAAGGACGTGATCCTACCATACTGTTGGATTTGTATACTCTATGGTCACCTCCAAAGAATGAGTCGCCACTCTGATTCGAAAGAATGAGTTGTGCGTTGAGTCCGTGATGCTGCTTAATCATGAATAAGAAATACCTGGGAAGTATAGTTTCAAACATAGTCGTGGGTTGTAGATCTAGAATCTGGTAAGCGATTTGAGATGGGGTTTTGAAAGTGTTTGATGAAAAAGCTACAATTCACATTCTATTTTGATTTTAATCAAACATAAGCTTCTCTTTGTTTTGGAGATTTTGTAATATCAGAAAATGATTGGATAATCAAAGAAAATGCATATTATTTTCAGGTCACGAGCATCACAATTGTTGACCTATTGTTACGTGATTCACATCAGATTTGGCTATTTGAATGGAGAAACTAGGAGAAAAAAAAATAAAAATGTTGTTTTTAAGGGAAAATTTTGAAAGTTTGGAATGAAAAGAAAAGGACGTGTTTGCTACATTGGAATCGATCTGCATCATTGTACAATAAACATATGCATCGACATATGAACCGTGGAAACACGATTGCTGCAAGGAAAATCTTTTGTGAGGTAAAATTGATTCTATACCTATGGAGAAGTTTAATGGTTTAAATTTCCATACATGGAAAGTTAAAATTCAAATGCATCTAATGAATAGAGGTGTGTGAAGCATAGTAAAAGGCGCTGAAAAAACTCCTAGTGATCCTAGACTTCTAGTTGAATGGGAAAAGAAGGAAGAAAAGGCTAATGGTATTATTGGTTTGGCTCTTTGAGACATGCAATTGCATTTGATTGATTTGGAAAAATTATCTAAAGTAATTTGGGAGCAATTAAGTAAATTATTTGGGCAAAAGGAAATGAATGCAAAGTTTTCTTTAAAGCTGCAACTTTTTACCCTCAAAATGCATGATGAGACCTGTCTCTCTAGTCATATAATCGAGTTAATGTCTCTCTTTAAGCAATTAGCCGACACAGGTACTGAGGTAGATCCAGAAGATGCTAAAGCAATTCTATTGAATAGCCTATCTTCTAAATATAGTAATGTTGTATTCACATTAAGTGAATTACCCTCACAATCATTGGAAGGAATGGCAGGATCATTATTATCTGAATAAAAAAGGACATATTCTGAAAACTCGGATATAGGTGGTCAGCATGAAATTGAACTATTTTCAAAAGGTAAGATGAGAAGAAACAAGGGTTCAACAAAATGTTTCTATTGTCACAAGATTGGACATATAGCCTGGAATTGTAGAACTCGTGCTAGGCATCTTCTGAATGGCAAAGAAACTGCAAACATTATCAACTTGGATGACTTACCAGAACCAAACACTGATGAAGAATCATGAGAGTCATCTCTCAAACTGTTCTAGAAAAAAAGAAAGGGGTGGTGTGCACAATGTTTTTTTATGTGTGTTAATGTTTAAAGTTTTTTATGTAAATGTTTATGTAAAATAGGAACTCTTGTATCTTGATATAAGCCGGCAGCCCCGGTTTTAAGAACAATTGTTCTTATTTGAAGTCACCTTCTATACTTGAATGTTGAGGACATTCTGTATCCAAACTGCTCTTCTAGACACTGACGGATAGCCGAAAGAATAAATCTGAGAGATGGAGGCATGTTCATAGAATGCATCAATAATTGACATCTTTTCTCATGGAAGCCCTAGTGAGCCGAGATTGTCAAAATTGTCAATCGTACAAGTGCATGAATGATGATCTGAAACATTTATAATTTAAATGAGTTGAAAGGAAAGCTCGAAGAAGAGGCGTCATAGTGGGTGTATGCGTTGATGAGGATCATGCGAGACGAAGTGTTGTAACCTTTTCCGTTATGTAATTTGTGAAGTTTTGTAATGTAGGCATTAATGGAGGGTGTTAGAGATAATGCCTAATTAATGCCACTACTAGAGTTTAGGGATTGGATTGAGTTTGTTGAAGGATGTTGAGAGATTCTCTCAACCTCTCCATCCAAGAATGAAATAAGTTGAATCTCACAACACTTATTTAAGTGTGATGTATTTATATGTAATTTGTGGAATACAAACTATCATTTTGTGTATCTGTATGCAATGCAATGGCTGCTCTCCATATTTTCAATTAACGGACGTTCATGTATACTTTCAGACATATTTTAATGAGTTGAAAATTATTTTCCTGGAAGGAAGATTAACCCTCAGGACTTTTTATCATATTAAAATTAAAATTGTATTCTCATATTTAAGCATCTTCTGGTTCTTGTGCATGAAGTGACGTTCATGCATATTTTCAGACATATTTTAATGAGTTGAAAATCGTTTTTCTGAAAGGAAATATAACCCTCGGGACTTTTTATCATGTTAAAAATCTATTCTCATATTGAAGCATTTTCTGCTCCTGTGCATGAAGTGACGTTCATGCATATACTCGGACATATTTTAATGACTTAAAAATTGTTTTCCTGAAAGGAAATATAACCCTCAGGACCTTTTATCATATTAAAAGTGTACTATCATAAACCTGAGGAGATCCCAAGCTGATGCCATTCTCCACATTCCAATGGATTTGATGGAAGTCGTATTCCACATTCATTCGGTCAATACGTATCTCTTCTTTCCATATTGGTCGCCTTCCTTCCATAGTGTCCTCCCTGTTTCAGTGGCTAAGGATTATCCAAAATTTCTGGGAACTTTTATATTATGCCAAGTAAGCAGACATTATTTCCGGTTCAATCTGTTGCAGTGGGTACTTCATTTTCTATGAGATACACAAAATATTCCCAAAATATTCCCGTACGATCATACACAAAAAATATTCCAGTAATCAAACAGGATTCATGGCTAATTTTCTTCGCTCCACCAATCCACACAAAGGATTCTAGTAATCAAACTGTGACGATAGTTTTGTTTGTTTCATTTCATTGAAAGTATCAGTCTTGAATTTTGATTATTCAAACAGGTTGTGAGTATTATCCGATTTCAGCAAAGCCATCCAATTAGCTTTCCACATCGGAGCACTGACCACAGAAGACTAGAAAATCAATGATGAGATAATCTTGGAGTAAAATATTGCTCTTGCAAATTCCATCCCATTCAACAACTCGCTAGAGGTTAAATCATGGACTAAACTTCAATACAGGATATTTTGCAATTTGCTTCAAGTTGGCCAATCGTGAAAATGGCAGTTCTTAGTGATAGAATCTATAATATAATGTAAAAGGATGATTTCTTCACGATAGGGTTGAGGATCGGATATTAAACTTCAACCCTTCAATCAGTGGAGTGGACTGTGCGATGGATGTGTGGACTAGAGTTTGTATCAAAATTGACTACATGCTCTTCTTGTAATTAATGCTTACTCAAGCAGATATAGACGCTTATGTGACGAAGCTACTTTTTAATTCAAATATGCATTGATGCCAATGGATCAATGCTTGGTTTGTTAATTATATCAGTAACCTCAACAATATGTGACTGTACACAGCCAGCTGTATGAGTTAGTTAGGATTTCTTGTTTCGTTTCTTGATTTTCTTGATTTGCTCGAGCCTATTGACGGTGGGGACACATTGCAGGGACCGGGAAGCAAATTAAAGTTTGTGCAAGTTGTGAGCTCGCTATCGCTCAGGATCGTTTCTCTTTCTAGATCAACAGATCAACGACGGATATCGATCGCGCTATGAACGCGCATCTTCGCATTGTAGGGATTGGGAAGAAAATTAAAGTGTGAGCAAGTTGTGAGCCCACAATCGCTCAGTATCATTTATCTTTCTATATCAACAAATCAACGGTGGATATCAATCCCACCTCGGACAAGCATCTTCGCTTTGCGGAGATCAGGAAGGAAATTAAAGAGTGAGTGAGTTGAGTCTCCACAATCACTCGTGGCCATTGATCTTCAAACCAGTGACACTCGTCAGATGGTCTCGTACTCTGAGAGGAAGAAAGAAGACGCTAAGGAGTAAAGGACTCCCGAAGGCCCAAAGCTTCGAAGAGTCGGACTAAATCCAGTTCGTTGATCCAAGTGGAAACGTGGTAGGAGAGATCCTACACTCCGAAGATAATAACTTCGGAAGGAAGACGAATGCAAGAAGCCATAAATCCTAAAGGCCCAAAGCCCGGATTTCATCTGGACTGTTCATCATCGAGGACACGTGGCACCAGATCTCACACTTCAGAGACTTAGCACTTCAGAAAGTTTTGCAGAGTGAGATATACCCAAAGTTCCGAGGTTAATCTTAGTCGCTCAATCAAGAGGCCACGTGGAGGAAGATCTCGCACTTCAGAGATTCGCACTCCGTACGTCAATGCGTATTAGCAGGCGAAAAATCCTGAATGCCGGAGTTCCAAAGAAGATCTTGGCCATTCGTTTGCAGAGACCTAAGGAACGTTGGATCAACACCTCTATGGATAATTCGTCGCCTCGACACTTCGTGAGTATTGTTATTGGGAGCGATGAAATATATCTGAAGCCTAAACTCCCAAAATAATTCTAAGTTGTAGATCTCGACAAGAAATTGAAACCGTCAATATCTTCCCTTGCTCGGAGGTCTGCGAGTTCAGTGGATTGCGAGGTAATAAAGGAATATCATCTGGAGCCCCGAAGGAACGAATTCCTGAAATAACTGAGGATCGTTAATCTCAAATCAACGAGGATCATTGATCTTTGCAACAAATCCTTTATTCCACAATTCGGCTATTCAAAGGAACTGATACATTCACGTGTCTTAACGCCCGAACCCTAAAATCCCAAAGCCTGAAAGCCCAAAGCGCCTTGTTCTCAGCCCCCATTCACATGAGAAGTTGAACTGTAATTTTTTTTTTTGGCTATCGAGCAAACTCAGATAGCCCGATTCCTCCATTAGAGGGGCTACAGTTGCTAAAGAACAAAGCTTAGAGCTCTGACTTCGTAGATCTTGAGCTTGAATAGTCAGATCCAGCCAGATCGAAGCTAAAGAAGTGATCTACCCCGTGTTTTTTGGCCCGAAGTCACACACAGGATTTCACAGACTTGGTTTTATACGCAGGAAACATGTAAAGAACGAAAATCCCTCACAATATCTTATGCTCGGATAATCAGATCAAACAAGATCCATACCAGGAAACAAGAAATTTCCTGTAGATCTAATTTTTAAAAAGAGGCTAGAGCTCAAATTTCGTTGTTTGTTTGCATCAAGCGATATCATTGTGATGAGATAGAATAGTCAATCCATAAGTGTGATTGAATTGTGATGCAGGAGCATCGTTGGCAAGAACGTGGAGCGGGACCACTCAATGCATGGGAATCTTTCATACTCTCAATGTTGGTAGTTACAGCGCATAATTTTGAAATATGCCTGAACTTCAGCGCTGGAAAAATCTTTGAGGCACGCGTGAATGATTACAAGTGAAGTGGGAGTTTCCACTCCAGCTCTGGATTGCGACTGATCCAAGATAGCCATAGGATAGTCTTAGAGTAGACACATAGTTAGGGGGGAACCCTAAAATCCCTCTAAGATAAATAGAGGTTTTGTATGCCCAAATGATGTTGGCTGCAGGGTAGATGTTAGCTGCAAGTTAGTAGGAGATTCAGTTCTCAGTTTTTTTTTTTTTTTTTTTTTNTATTTCAGTTGTAGCCATTTTCACTTTTGAATATAACAGAGGGAAAATTGATCCAATGCATGGTGTATGGACATTGTTTGCAATTCTCTGTTATTGTGTTTTCATGAGTGGAGGAGTGAATTTCGTTATGAGCGAATGGAACTTTGAATGTTAGGATAAGTTTCAATTGTTTTTCTTATGTTGAAGTAGTGAAAGGTGTGCACACATAACACAAGGAATGTGTTAATGAGATCTGTTTCTATTCCTAAAGAAGAGATAATACGAAACTTTCCCTTTGCAAGGAGTGGAAAGAAACTGGTGCAAGGTGTGCATAGTCATCTACAAGAACCCAAAACCTTGTGTAAAGATCTAGTGCAAGGAGTACATAGATCTAATATTCGGCTAAGTGTCGAAGGGAATTTGCAAGAAGTCGAAAAACCAGAAAAGGAGAACGCCAGGAGGGCGAGAGGAATTTATCTCCGAGAAATCCTTAGGATCTGAGTTATCGAAATCCCTGAAACAGAAGGAGCGCATGGTAGGTCGAAGCTTCCACGAGACCAAGCTCAGGTTGAATAACACTTTTCATAAGTGTTAAGGAGATCCAAGAAACAGACTTGCAGGAAGGACAAAGGTCGAAGCCTTTGAATCCTTCAAAAATATTCTAAGTCTGAAGAAAGCGTAAGTTTAGGGGGAAAAGATCTGGACCATCCAATCAATGTCCAAACAATGAGGAGCAAGTGCAGAGGAGAAAGGATCCAGACTATTCAGTCCGAGTGCAAGAGAATCATAGTCGTCCAATCAAGGTAAAATGCACTAGCATTAAAGTTTTGAAAGCACACAGGAGGGACAAGGTCACAAAATTCTGAAATCATCGGAACCGTCCATCGTCAAGGAGGACATGTGGTGAGAGATCAGGGTTTCGCTGACTCGTGACTTGAAGGATTCAAAGGTTGATTCGTGAGAACTTGGGAAACGTGAAATCACGACTTGATCTGAGTCGTTGATCAGAGGAGAGATCTGGACCGTCGATCCAATGCCATCGCAATTTCTAGTATCAGGAGAACGAAGGTGAGGAGACTCCAAAGTCATGAAACGCAAAATCTTGATTTGATCACAGTCGTTGATCAAAGGAAGGATTTGAATCGTCGATCCAACTCCATCGCAATTTCAGGTATTGGGAGGACGGAGGCACGAAGACTTCCAAAGTCACGAAACGTAAAACACCAATTTAATCGAATCCATCAATCAAAGGACGATCTAGACCATCGATCTAGGTTCATCATGATTTAGGCTATCGGGGGAACGAGGGTAGCAACACTCCCAGAGTCGCGAAATGTGAAATCGCGACGCGCCTCTCACTCAAGCACGTGGTCATTGCCAGGGGTCACGGAGAGAGAGGTATAGCACGCACTAGGCCCCTGTTGGGATTTCAGGAGTCGGGAGAGTCAGGGAGACTAGCACGCAAAGGACCGATACGCAAAATCGCAAAACGCCTTTTGAGTTAGGCGAGTGGTCATAACCGTGGTCACAAGAGGCAAGGAGCTTAGCCCGCAATCACGTGATCATCATCAAGGTCACATCTGAGAAGGGGCCAAGAGAGGAGGCCCCAACACCAACTCTAAGATTTTCGCAGAGAGAAAAAGTGAAGGTTGCATGTGTCGTAGAGCCTACACTAGGAGTCCTGAGGACCTGGTGTTGACATAGGATGAGACCAGTGAGGTTTCAAAGAGTCGTCAACTCCAGAATCAAAGATCCTAACCAGGAGGTCGCGGATCCCTTAGGAGGGAAGGGGGTTTGCACCAAGTGGTATCAGAGCAAAAAAAATTCTTGTAGACAACAGGAAAAGGAGAGGAGACAAAAGAACTTAGAGTTGTAGTACTCTTTGTGTGTGACAGATAGTCAACACAATTCCGCCAAGGAAACAAGGAGATCAACCTTTATCCAATCGAGTTGTAGAAAGGGATATGCAAGAACTTCGTGCAATATTAGAGGTGATGGAGGCGGTGCAGAGAAGAACATCTGATATGGGAGACATCATCGATGCAGAGAGTGAGGAAGCTGTGGGTGAGAATGTTGTTGAAGAAGCTGTAGGAGAGGATGTTGCCGAAGAATGCTTGTTGAGAGCAGTTTCCAGATTGGGAGGCAGAGCCAAGATAGAGGTCCCAATGTATGAAGGCAATTTAGATGCTGAGGAGATTTTGGATTAGATAATATCCATGGACAGACATTTCGACTATGAAGAGGTCGATGAAGAGAAAATAGTGAAACATGCTCTCACCAGGATCAACGGACATGTAGCGCTGTGGTGGGATGAACTGCAGGCTGAGAGGAAAAGCAAGGGAAAACAAAAGATAAAGAGTTGGGACAAAATGGTAGCCAAGTTGAAGGCTAAGTTCATGCCCAAGGATTATCAAATCAATCTGTTCAGGAAGATGCAGAACCTGAGACAGAAAGGGATGAAAGTTAAGGAGTACATAGAGGAGTTCTATAGGATGAACATTAGAACTGGACAAAGAGAGATATATGAAGAAAAAATTGACAAATATATAAATGGCCTGAGATATGAAATCCAGGAAGATCTCAGCATGATGTCTGTAAGAGCAGTAGAGGATGCTTATTAGTTTTCACTGAAGGTAGAGGAGAAGTTGGCTAGAAAAAAAAAGCCAACGGGGAAGAGGTAAAGGCCCAGCCCCAAACAAAAGCAGGGGAGTTACCCATGACAGAGCACCTAAGCCTAAAGACGAGACTGAGAAACCACATAGTCACTCAAAAATAGGAGGAACTTCCTAAGGAAGACAGGGTGGTGGAAGAAATTCTTTCAGAGGAAGAGGAAGAAGAGGAGGAGGAGAAGTAAGGTGTTATGCCTATGAAAAGACAGGGCACATGTCTTGGGAATGTCCCAAGAAACAGAAAGAAGGATGAGGTGAAGCTCACATTTCAGAAGCACAGAGAAGAGATGTTGAAGTAGAAGGAACAGAGGATGGAAGATCCCTGATGTTGAGGAAATTTCTCTTAAAACCAGAGGCAAAAGTTGAAAGGCCGGTGTAGAGGAACAGTCTCTTTAGAACAGCTTGCATGACTAAAGATAGAGTATGCAAGGTGATAATTGATAGTGGGAGCACTGAAAACTTAGTATCCACAGAGATGGTGGAGAAACTGGAGTTGAAGATGACTGCACATCCAAATCCATACAAAGTCTCATGGTTGTGAAACGGACACCAAGTAATTATTACGAAACAATGCATGGTTGAATTTAAGATGGGAGGATATAGAGATGAAATTCTATGTGATGTAATTCCCATGGATCTATGCCATATTTTGCTGGGAAGACCATGGCAGTTTGACAGGAATGTCTTTCATGATGGGAGGAAAAATACATACACCCCAGAGAATAATGGTAGAACACAAATGTTGTTGTCAATTGAGGAGAAGAACGTGAAGGAGGAAACCAACACAAGCATACTTCTCATGAGTGGGAAGGAACTCCTGAAATAAGTCAAGGAAGAACATGAGATGTAGTTTGTTGTGGTGAGGAAACCCAGAGTTATCCTTACAAGTACTTCGATGGATGATTTCCCTGAAGAAGTTCAGGAATTGCTGGAAACTTTCGTTGACATAGTGGTGGATGAGCTACCAAATTCATTTCCACCCATCAGAAGTATCAACCATCATATTGACTTGATACTAGGAGAAATTCTACCAAACAAAACAACATACAGGCTGACACCTCGAGAGAATGAGGAGGTGAAGAACCAAGTCCAAAAATTTTAGACAAGGGTTTGGTTAGGGAAATCTTGAGTCCATGTGCAGTACCAACTGTGTTGAGTCCAAATAAATATGGAGGATGAAGAATGTGTACAGAATCAAGATCCATTAACAAGATCACCATTAGGTATAGATTCCCTTTACCAAGAATGGATGATTTAATGGACTATTTAAGTGGAGCAAATTTCTTTTCTAAAATAGATTTGAAAAGTGGATATCACCATATTAGGATGAGATAAGGTGATGAGTGGAAGACAACCTTGAAGACAAATGAAGGTTTGTATGAGTGGCTTGTTATGCCATTTGTCTTAACAAATGCCCCAAGTACTTTTATGAGGATGATGAATAAACTACTGAAATATTTCATTGGCAAGTTTGTGGTTGTGTATCTGGATGATATATTGATATTTAGTCCTACTAAATATCAATANCATTGGCAAGTTTGTGGTTGTGTATCTGGATGATATATTGATATTTAGTAGGACTAAAGAGGAGAATTTGAGGCACCTGACATTAGTGATGAGGAGGCTACATCAAGAGAAGTTGTTGATAAATCTGAAGAAGTCCTCCTTTATGAAGACATAACTCATTTACTTGGGTTTTGTGATCTCTTCAAATGAACTGAAGATGGATCTAGAGAAGGTGAAAGAAATCAAAGAATGGTCATCAATAAGGAGTATGTTTAAACTAAGGAGCTTCCATGGATTAGAAATCCTCTATAGGAAGTTCATCAGAGAGTTCAGTGGAATTTGTGCACAAACGATGGATATAGTGAAGAAGAAGCACAAGGATTTTAAATGGACATAGGAAGCCGAGAGAAGCTTCAATATACTGAAGGAGAGAATAACAAAAAGACCAATTCTGGTCTTACTGAATTTTGAGAAGACATTTTAGGTGTGATGTGATGCAAGTAGAGTTGCAATAGGAGCATTTTCGAGTTAGGATAATAGACATGTTGCCTATTTCAGTGAGAAGCTGAATGAGACTAAGAGAAAATACTCCACATATGACAAGGAGTTTTATGCCATATTTCAAGCCTTGAAGAAATGGAGACATTATCTTTTCCCATAAGAATTTGTCTTGTATAGAGATAACCAGGCTTTACAATTAATAACCATGCAGGAGAAATTGAATTAGAGGCGTGCAAAATGATTTGAGTTTATGCATAATTTTACTTTTGTCATAAAACATATCGTTGGGAATGCTAACAAGGTTGTTGATGCATTAAGCAAGAGATGTTTGATTCTACAGGAATTCCAGGTGAAGACCTTGGGGTTTGAACAACTTAAGGACATGCATTGTCATGATACAGATTTCAAGGAAGCATATGAAGAATGTGAAAATCCTGTGCTGAGAGACAGAAGCCAGTGGACAAAGTACATGGTTCAGGAGGGATTGTTGTTCAAAGGAAATTAGTTGTGCATACCAAAATGCTCAATGAGGGATAATATTTTGAAGGAAACGCATAGTGGAGGATTAGCTGGACATTTCAGCCATGATAACATTTTTGCACAGTTGAGCAGTTCATACTATTGGCCAGGTATGAGAACATAGGTGATAAATTTTGTGAACAAATGTAGAATCTGCCAACATGGAAAAGGAAAAAGACAAAAAACTGGATTGTATCAACCATTGCCAATACCAGAGAGGCCTTGGGATGCAATAAGCATGGATTTTTTATTGGGACTACCAAGAACGCAAAGAGGATTTGATTATATATTTGTGGTGGTGGATAGATTTTCAAAGATGGCACATTTTATCTCATGCCAGAAGACCAGCAATGCAACACATGTTGCAAATCTATTTTTCAAGGAAGTTGTAATACTTCACGGCCTACCTAGAAGCATTGTCTTGGACAGAGACACAAAATTTGTTGGTCACTTTTGGAGAAAACTATGGAAGAAGTTGGGGATAGACTTGTCCTTCAGCTCAACTTATCATCCTCAGATAGATGGACAAACTCAGGTGGTTAAAAAAATTTTGGAAAAATTATTGAGGAGTCTGGTCACTGAGCACCATAATCAGTGGGATTAGATTCTACCGCAAGAAGAATTTGCATACAATGACTCACCAAACAGGAGCACTGGAAAGAGCCCATTCCAAATATTGTATGGAATGAAACCCATGGGATTATCTGAGTTGAGAGACCTGGAATAGAGTGAGATTAGGAGCGTTGGAGCAGAAGATTTTGTTGCAAAAATGTAGAGGATCCATATCCATATTAGAGGATAGTTACAGAGTTCTAACCAGGAGTACAAGCACAGAGCTGATCAACATCGCAGAGAAATTCAATTTTAAGTAGGAGATCAAGTTCTGGCACATCTCAGGAAAGAGAGGTTCCCTAGGGGAACATATAACAAATTAAAGATGAAGAAGATAGGACCATGTAAGATCTTGAGGAAGTTTGATGCAAACGTCTATGAGATTGAGTTGTCATATGTTGTGGGCATATCGCCCATATTCAATGTTTCATACTTGTATCCTTACAGGAATGATGACACAAAGGGATCCAAATATCAAGAGAAGATTCAGTGGGAAAAACAAATGCCCATAGCAGAAAAACCATAGATGGAGAAGAATGTTGATCAGAGGACTGGGAAGAAGACCAGGAGAAAGACTTATTTCGAATATTTGGTCAAGTGGAAGGGACACCCAATAGAAGATGTTAGTTGGGAAAATGAAGCTGCTATCCAGAAGCATGGAACGTCAGTACAGGAGCTCATGGACAGGATTCCATGAATTTTTTTCAAGGGGACTATGATGTAGGAGCATCGTTGGAAAGAATGCGGAGCATGGGAATTTTTTAGACTCTCAACGCTAGCAGTTACAGTGAATAATTTTGAAATACACTTAAACTTTAGCGACGGAAAAATATTTGAGGCATGCGTGAACGATTACGAGCGAAGTGGGAGTTTTCACTCCGGCTCTGGATTGTGACTGATCCAAGATAGTCATAGGATAGTCTTAGAGTAGACACGTAGTCAGAGGGGAACCCTAAGAACCCTCTGAGATAAATAAAGGTATTGTACGCCAAAATGAGGCTGGCTGTAGGGTAGATGTTAACTGCAAGTTAGTAGGAGATTTAGTTCTCATTTGTTGTTTTTTTTATTTTAGTTGTATCCATTTTCACTTTTGAATATAACAGAGGGAAAATTGATCCAATGCATGGTGTATGAACATTGTTTGCAATTCTCTGTTATTGCGTTTTCATGAGTGGAGGAGTGAATTTTGTTATGAGTGAATGGAACTGTGAATGTTAGGATAAGTTTTAATTCTTTCTCTTATGTTGAAGTAGTGCAAGGTGTGCACACAGAACGCAAGGAGTTCGTTAATGGGATTTGTTTCGATTCCGAAAATTAGAAGTGATAATACAAAACTTTCCCTTTGAAAGGAGTGCAAAGAGACTGGTGCAAGGCATGCACAATCATCCACAAGAACCCGAAACCTTGTGTAAATATCTAGTGCAAGGAGTGCACATATTCAAGATTTAGTTAAGTGTTGAAGGGACTTTGAAAGAAGTTGAAGAACCAGAAAAGGAGAATGCTAGGAGGGAAAGAGGAATTTCTCTCCAAGAAATCCTTAGGATCTGAGTTATCGAAATCCCTGAAACACAAGGAGAACATGGGAAGTCGAAGTCTCCATGAGACCAAGATCAGGAGGAATAACACTTTTCATAAGTGTTAATGAGATCCAAGAAACGGACTCCTAGGAAGGACAAAGGTCAAAGCCTTTGAATCCTTCAAAATTCTTCTAATTTTGAAGAAAGCGTAAGTTCAGGGGGGAAAGATCTGGACCATCCGATCATCATCCAGACAATGAGGAGCAAGTGAAGAGGAGGAAGGATCCCAACCATTCGGTCCAAGAGAAAGAGAATCGTAGCCATCCAATTGAGGTAAAGTTCACTAGCATTAAATCTTTGAAGGCACAAAGGAGAAACAAGGTCACGAAATTATTAAATCATCGGGACCGTCCATCGTCAAGGAGGACACATGGTGAGAGATTAGGGTTTGGTTGACTCGTGACTCGAAGGAGTCAAAGGTTGAGTCTTGAGAACTTGCGAAACACGAAATCATGACTTGATCTAAGCCGTTGATCAGAGGATAGATCTAAACCGTCGATCCAGTGCCATCGCAATTTTGGGTATCGGGAGAATGGAGGTGAGGAGACTCCAAAGTAGAGAAACGTGAAATTCCAATTTGATCATAGCCATTGATCAAAGGAAGGATCTGAATTGTCGATCCAACGCCATCACAATTTTGGGTATCGGGAGGATGGAGGTATGGACACTTCCAAATTCATGAAACGCGAAACGTCAATTTGATCATAGTCGTCGATCAAAGAACTATCTAGACCGTCGATCCAGGGTCATCACAATTTCGTCTATCGGGGGAACAAAGGTATCAACACTCCTAGAGTCACGAAACGTGAAATCATGATGTGCCTCTCACTCAAGCACATGGTCACAGAGAGAGAGGGCTAGCACGCACTAGGCCCCTGTCGAGATTTCAGGAGTCGGGAGAGTCGGGGAGACTTGCACGCAAAGGTCCGATATGTGAAATCATGAAACACCTTTTGAGTTAGGTGAGCAGTTATAAACATGGTCACAAGAGGGAAGGGGATTAGCACGTAATCGCATGGTCATCATCAAGGTCACATCTAAGAAGGGGCCAAGAGAGGAGGCACCAACGCCAACTATGAGATTTTCGCAGAGCACGAAAGTGAAGGTTGTGGGTGTCATAGAGCTTGCACCAGGAGTCGTGAGGACCTTTAGTTGACACAGGATGAGACCAGTGAGGTTTCAGAGAGTCGCCGACTCCAGAATCAAAGATCCTAACCGGGAGGTTGTGCACCCCTTAGGAGGGAAGGGGTTCTGCACCAAATTGGTGAATTAACAACCAAGAAACGTTTTCATGGGTCAACAAAGGTGATTCAAGAAGTCGAGAAGAGATCTCAGACAGATCTGGAAAGAAAACAACAAAGAAATGGCATAATATTTCGCAAAGATAAATGAAGAGGTGCAAGTTGTACCTAAGGAGCTCAAACAAGAAGAAGATCAAAGGAAAATTGATGATATTTGGAGCAACATGAGCATGAATCTACCATTACTGCTACATTTTAATGCTAAGAATTTTGAATTTTGGTCTGTTAGAATGAATACCTATTTGTGTTTTGTAGACTGTTATCATAATCTACATGATTAGGAAAGGGATGAATTAGCATTGCAGATCATCCAACAAGCCTTGGATGACAATATGTTGCACAAGGTTGCAACAACAACATCATTGAAAGAAGTTTGGAGTATTCTGGAAACAAAATACAGTGAAAGAGGGAGAAAAAAATTGTTGAATGTTGCTACTCTGGCTAAAGCAAAGCTACCGAAGGAACAAAATGAAGGAGCATCTATGTCTAAAGCAAAGCTAGAAAAATAAAATAATGAAGGAGCATCTGTTTCTAAAGCGGAGCTACCAGAGGAACAAAATGAAGGAGCATCTATGCCTGAAGTAGAGATACCAGAGAAAGAGAAAAAAGGTGTATCTGTGTGTGAAGTAGAGCATGAGAAAATTGCAGAAATTGATGGTGAAGCTATTAGTACAACAACCGACATTGATGAAATGCTTCCAGTAAAGTTTGTTGATGAAAAAAAAGGATCAACATCAATAATTTTTTATGAACATTATGTAGACATTGGCCTCTTTCAAACAGAGGTAAGAAATATTGAAATTGAAATTGATGATGATAATCTATCTTATGATGAGTTCCTTCAAATAATGGTAGAGAAGGAGAAAATTGATGACTTGATGTTTGGAGGAGAAAGCCTACTTGGCATTCAGAACCAAGTAGATGATTTGGTGACTGTAGAAGCAGTTCTTGAAAGAAGTTTTGATGATAAAAACATTCAAACTAGTACACTTATGACTGCCAATGAAGCAACTGAAGAAGAAGATAATGTTGATGCAGATGTGAAATGGATTGAACAGTTAATCTATGATGATGATGATGGTAACTACTCTTAGAAAGAACAAAAAGAAGAGAACCAATATGGTTCCTGTTATAATTTTTTATATCAGAATGACAAGTTGTTTGAGTATGCAAGTGAGAAGCCAAAAGAAGAAGATGAAGACATGGATGAGGATATCAATGAAGAACAGTTTGAAACCATTTTCATGCAATGGAGTTTTGAAGAAATCATATTTTATTCTAAGTTAATGTGGAAACATTATGTTACCTATGTAGCCCAAGCTATGAAGGGCATTGATGATAGTTTGTAGAGGTGGCATCATCCAACTCTCAAAGAAAAATTTGTTGCAGACGAAGATGAAAGAAACAGGCATAAGCAACCTAATCAAATTATGAATATGAAGTTACAACAACAAAGACAAAAGTAAAATCACATAGCCTTCAGTATCAATGCCAAAATAAAAAAAATGACCATATTAGAACAATACAGAGTTTGGAAGAAGAGAAATAAGAAACCCAGCTCAAGTGAAAGATGGAGTCTAGTTTTGTTGTTACGTACTGTAAGCCCAACCGAGACATAGACTAGCAGGCATTTTCATTTCTGAATTCCTTTTTTTTTGGTAAATCCATTTATTTTTATTTCACAACACTTAGGCTTTATCAATGCTGATGTTTGTAACTCTTGAGTTTAAGAGGGAGTGTTAATTATATCAATAACCTCAACAATATGTGACTGTACACTGCTAGCTGTTTTGGCCAGTTGTATGAGTTAGTTAGGATTTCTTGTTTTTTTTCTTGATCTTCCTGATTTGCTCAAGCCTATTTAGCTCATGACTTTTCCCTTAATGAATATACTCAGCGCTATGTGCTCTGCTCATTCTTGTTTTCCAATTTCATCTTCTCTGTATTATCTTATTTGCTTCTCTTTTTTTCATGGTTGTGTATATATAGAGATTTATATGAACAATACTCCCAAGCATTGCACTGCACTGGGGCGGATTTTCTTGCTAATTGAGCCCTAGTACTTCTCATTAGCTTTGCATTGGGGGACCTTCTATAAGCATGGAAATGGAAATGTAAATCAAGAGTAATAGATTTGTGCACTTGTGCTTTATATTTTTTGTAATTTCCATTGTGTTGTTGCAAACTACCGATGGGCATAGCTGGAAGAAGCTATAAATGTGTTGAACCTACACAGAATATATCTAGCTAGAAAATACTACACACATTTGCAGAGAGGAATTGAGAAAGAAGAAGCAAGATAGAAAGAATGAAAGAATTCTCATTAACCGTATTCCGCACTCAAAGAGTGAATAATTTACAATATATATAGAATAAATGAGTAACTAATGATCCATAGTGGTGGTCTAGATTTATCTTGACACACACCAATAGTTATAAGAGTAAACTACCACCTAGTCTAGTCTCTCAGGCAGTTACGGGAGTGAACTGCAACCTAGCTGAGTTAACTAGTCAACTAGTCTTCAGTTAACTGACTGAACAAAGAGTAGTGAGTTGGTGATGATCCTAATATTGCATGGTGACAAAAACAATGCAACATCTAAACTCAACTCAACTAGTCAAACTGAAGTGTCAATTGAAAGAGAATATTCTCTAGGTGGAATATTCTCCCCTAAAAT
>JASDQU010104132.1:114046-129591 GCA_032191745.1 Picea mariana
AATATAGGAGATTGGATAATGACTAATTATGACTAATAAACAAGGAATAACTTTAGGAAAAATAAATCCTAGGTGTGTGTGAAGTAACTCCAATAGAAGCGCCCTCTCCGATAGACTTGTAGGAATCTGGTGTTGTATTTCCACGATGTAATCTACAATGGAAAAAATGTCATGAACGTTACTTCTACGCTTGTGGGTGCTCCCCACGGGGCTAACCTCACACTTCTTTATGTAAAAGACAACCACTTTGGAGATCTAGCAGTGTTATATGATCCCATCACTCTTGACAACAATTTCCACTCCCCTCTGGTAGGAAGAGCTTAGGGTTTCTATTTCTATGACATGAAGAACACTTTCAACGCCTGGCTCAGATTCACATTTGTGCTCAACTCTACAGACTACAAAGGCACCATTACATTCGGTGAAGCAGACCCAATCCTTACTAAGTACAGAGACATATTTGTAGTGGGGGGTACCGAGGATTTCTTAATGATAAGGGGAATTGCCACCGTTAATATGGATTTGTATGAGGGCGATGTTTACTCCTGTCTCTGTGTGAATATCACACTCTATGAGTGCTACTGATTTTGTGTTATACTACTTAGTCTTGTTAGGAATCTGACAACTATTTGTATAAGGCGGTTTAACTGACCAAGATTTAAGGTAGATTTATTGCCTCTTGTTGAAACCACTCAACGAAGATAGGGGCAACAATTAATGTAATCAGTTTTGTATAACTGATGGAGATTTTGTTTAAATATGTATGTATGAGAGACAAATTGTGAGAAAAGGGCTTCAAGCCATCTCCAGGCTACCAGTTGTAATCTCATGTTAAGAAATAAAATGTTGTTTCCATTTTCCCGTGGATGTTTCCCTCATCCTTGGGGTTTTACCATGTAAATTTTGTGTCTCCATGTGTGATTGGTTTTTTCTATGATTTCATGTTTGTGCTGTAAATTTATCTATGTGGGCTTCCAATACAGAACAAGTGGGATTAGAGATTTAAGGTGTGACTTGATGGTGTCGAGATCAATGGGAGAACGATGCGTCAGTATGATGAGAATCTAAATCCGTTGTTTTCTTATGAAGTGACCTCCCATGATTGAATGGAAAAGGTCATCAACTTCATGTGATTGATGTTGTAGAAAACACACACAGTTCCGTGAATGATCGTGAGTAGGCATGATTTGTCTATTGTTGTTGAAAGTGAAATCGCAAGGCTGCTCATTGTTTACTCTAGAGGCTGTTGTGAGGGCAATTTCTGTGAGAGCATTTTTTTTTGGAGTGCAAACCATTGTAAAGGAGGAGTCATCAGTACAATTGAAGGTGGAGCCATATGGAAGAGAGAGGAGGATGTGGGTGTGTATGAGAGAAGCACTGCCTTGTTGGATGCATCTGGTGACGACCATGGAGTTATAACCTATTTTGGCATAGGTGAACATTCNTCATGTTTTGTCCACGAGACAACTTGAGGAAAGGCATTCCAATATTGGGTTAGAACGAACAGGAGGGAATTGGAGGCCACTGGAGTTTTTCGAATCAGTGTGAAACACGACGTTGTATCCAAACATCTGTGTTTCACGTCTCTTAGCATATCCAAAATCCGCTAGAGCTTCCAGTTCCAAGGAGATCGCTAAGATTGCAATGAAGGTAACCCTGGATGAAGTCAAAGTTCTCTGACACTTTACCTTCTGATATGAGTTGGCAACCGATGAGCTAAAGTGATTGATCCACCATTGAAGACTACATGGAGCTCTTCAGATATTGTTTTCCGTTAGCTTAACGACTTTCTCAAGACTCTACAAAACTCAGAATGGAGAAGGAAGTGACGGTTTTTTTATTATTAGTTCACGGGAAGATCTTGGCATGTGAAAGTTGGGGTAGTGTTGGATCTATTGAAGGAAATTCCAGGCTTATCGACAGAGTCTCTTCATTCATCTTCCCCTGCATTCTTTTATGCATCAATAGTTACTACAACTACTACCTCCTTGACTTTCTTTCCCAATTTCCCATCTTTTGCTTCACAGTTTCTCTCGAATGATGCAGGTTCTATTGCTTATTGTGATGCTACTATAGGCCGGGATGATATTTGATATAGCTCTCATAATGCTTATAGGGATCCCACTTATGATTATGCTTGATGTGGTATATCTACTAGAGGAAATGGATTTCCACGGTTAACAGACTCAGATCTGCATGATTACACTCCTGAAGTGAGGTTTCGGCTGGTGCTTGTGTGTATTGGAAGAGAAGGGAGCTTCATGATTGTATGAGCATGTGCAACGTGAGATAGGTCATGTGTCTATGAAGTTCGCACAATATTGCATGGTTTTCATTTGAGATCAATTTGGTAGAGCTCGGATGATGCTTGTGGCAGCATTGAGAACGAGCATGGCAACATGAGCAAGAGGATGAGCATGGAGAACAAAGAGGAGCTGTGTCATGTTTCATGGATTGGTTTCTGTTGTTTCAGCGTTCGATACCCATAATGCTCTTGGAGGAGATTGACATTGAAAGTTCGATGACTTTCTATTTTGGAAAAGCCAAGACCATCAAAAAGGAGGCGCAAGCCTATTTAGAGCCCGTGCATGGAGGCTGCACAAGATGTAGTTGGAGGGACAACTGGTCTTGCGGGTTT
This sequence comes from Picea mariana, assembly GCA_032191745.1. NCBI lineage: Eukaryota > Viridiplantae > Streptophyta > Pinopsida > Pinales > Pinaceae > Picea > Picea mariana. The sequence continues at coordinate 116,685 of JASDQU010104132.1, forward strand.
TTTTATCACAAGATCTGTGCTTCAACATTGTGTGGAGGATTTGTGAAGAGGCAACAAAGATTTGTGTGGAGAAAAGGTAATGGTAGTTGTCATGTGAACATTTATTTTAATGGAGTTGTAAAATTTTGAATTTCCATGTAATTGGGCATATGGTTGTAAGACCTTGTTAGGCTTGCATACCCCTGTTTTTCAACCAGTTAAGTCTAGACGTAGACTTTGGTGATAGTGGGTGGGTTACGATTCATGATAATTGCCCGTGGTTTTATGTCTATGTAATCGCATGTAATAAAGCTTGCTTAAAGGCAAGTTGTAACTCTGTTATAAATGGGCATGGAGGTGAGCGGTGAATGTTTACTTCGCTAGCTTGGATGGATTTGGTCAAGGGGATGTTCATGTTAAGGTGGAGCTAGGACTCCATTTAAATTTGCCTGGAGGTGAGTTTTTGTCACAGTCACTTGGCTAGCTTCATCTGTTTTTTGGTGAAGGTCTCGAACACAGTGTTCAAGGTGGAGCACTGAAGGTGCTCATGATCATGACACAAGAGTTGTTTTCAAATTTCAAGTAATTCATTGTATGGCCTAATGGTACCTAGGCATATGGTACATGATGTTGATTCCTTCATGGTGATTAGGATTTACAAGAAGTGGGAATAACTATGGTATTCACTATCTTGGTAATTAAGTAGTTGACGATATGCTTGTTGCAAGCACACACATGGTTACGATCAATGGGTTGGATCAGTTGGCTTGGACGTTAGAGATGAAGGGTCTCGGAGCAGCAAAACAATCTTGAGAATGGAATACATAGAGACAGGACTGAAGGTGAGGTTTGTTTATCACAACATGAGTGTGTGGAAAAGACACTCAAAAATTCGGTATGAATTTAACATGAAACCTGTAAAATCCTTTTAGAATCTTTCTTCAGGTTTATGTCCAAGATATGTGGAAGAAAAGGGTTACATGTCTGGTGTATCGTATGCTGGTAAAATGTATAATTTTGCGATGAGAAAATCAGATATTTCCCTTGCAGGGAGTTGTCAGTGGTCACATGATAAATCTAGGTGGATTAGTGAAATGGGTGCTTCGGTTTTGAAAGCACCGGTATCATCTATATTTAGCTTGCAAGAAGGTGATGAATGGACAATGGCATGGCATTAGGTAAATTGTTGTCAAGGTGGAGATTGTTAGGAATCTGACAACTATTTGGATAAGGCGGTTTTAACTAACCAAGATTTAAGGCAGATTTATTGCCTCTTGTTGAAACCACTCAACTAAGATAGGGGCAACAATTAATGTAATCAGTTTTGTATAACTGATGGAGATGTTGTTTAAATATGTATGCTTGAGAGGCAGATTGTGAGCAAAGGGATTCAAGCCCTCTCCGGGCTGCTAGTTGTAATCTCCTATTAAGTAATAAAATGTTGTGCCATTGTCTAGTGGATGTTTTCCTCACCCTGGGGGTTTTACCACGTAAATTCTGTGTCTCCATGTGTGATTGGTTTTTTCTGTGATTTCATGTTTGTGCTGTAAATTTATCTATGTGGCCTTCCGCTGCACAACAAGTCTCAATATCACACTTATGAGTGCTACTGATTTTTTTTTTACTACTTAGTCTATTCTCTCCTTCTACTCTCCATTTCTATGTTCATTTTAGTTAAGTCGATGTTTTCTTCTTTATGCATGAAACTCAGAAATGTTGTAGCGTGCAGTGAAATAATGTAATTCCTGCTCAGCTTCTTAATAATGTATTTCGATCTGTGGGAAGGCCATATCCAATATACTTACTCGAGATTGCGTAAAAATTCTATGGCGCTCGACCCTTCTTTACTTACTTTAATATAAAAATATTTGTTCGATCTTGCATTTAATATAACTTGCATTTAATATAAAAATATTTGTTCTATGGCGCATGCTTTTGGTTCTATGGCGCATTGAGATTGCCTCGCCCAATCCGTCAGAATCTGGTGAGAGTCGTAGTTTGTGTTGTTTAAATAATCGTTTCCATTATTTGAATTGTTCAAATTATCTCGACCAATCTGTGGAATCTGGTTGGATTCTAATTTGTGTTGTTAAAATAGTCGTTCGAAATAAATTATTTTATGATCACAGTTTACAAATGCTTATGGTTAGATTAAAATCAAAGTCATGTAAAATACATCGTAGGATTAGAGAGATTGTCGAGTTCAAGAGTATAGATGACACATTTCGAAGGTTGGTGGCTCTTTAATGTTATACATAGTTTCATGTCAAAACCATGTATATATCAAAATTCCATATCGTGTAAATTTTAATATTATGGAAATCTTGATGATGATCATCATCATGGTTTGGTTAACTTGAACAAGATGTATTTATCAAAAATTGAGAAAGGTAAAAGATTATTTGGACTTCTTATGTTTTGACTTTTTGAGTTTTTTTAACAAATTTTGTAATATGGAAAAAGCACATGACTTTGGGCCGTGTATTGGTATAGAATACAGAGGAAGTATGAAAACAAATAATAGTGGGAAAAACACCTATCTCTTTTTCCCCACTCCACATCCCCACATGGTTCATGCTTTGCAAAACATATGTAATGCAAAAGAAGGTGGCTCATGCTTTGCAAAATACATGTAATGCAAAGAAGGGTGAGGGAAGAGTGTGGAGTAGTCCACCTCATATTTTAATTTCTTTGTATCTTTGTATGCCCACCATGCTCCCAATTGATAGGTAATGTGGAGGGATCACCAGAAAGGAAGAGGGGGAAGTGTGGAACACCCATCGTGCCTTCTCCTTGCTTTGCCTCTACATCCCCATACAACTCCATGCCTAATTCATCCTTTTGAATTAGCATCGAAATTTACATTGTCAAAGAAATAAATTCATTGTAGTCGAAACAACTAAAAATTTAAAAGATGAGCTCATTAATCGCTTGATTAGGTTGTTCAATGCTGAGACCTTCAACCAAGTGAAGGTCCTCAAGAAAGCAGACCAATATATGAAAATTGTGAGGGACCAATATAGGGTTCATCTAGAAACAAACCCTAGGTATGAGTGCCCTCTAATGATTCCAATAAGGGATTCGAAATCCCTATTAGATGATGGAAGGGAGAGGGCTTTAAGAAAACAGGGAAATCTACCACTGAGCACAAGAAGGCATGCAATACTTTGAACAATGTAATTATATGTTTATTACTCTTTATTTTTACATGAAATTTGCAACATCTAACGTATTTAAAACTTTTCATAGGCTGCCAGACACATCAAAGGAAACAAATTCTAGACTAGAAAAGCATGGCCAACACAAGCTTGGGAATGGTGGTTATTCAAATCGGGTGGCACGAATTGTAAGTATCAATAACTCAAACATTGTATCCAAATAACAAATTGCATATAATTTTGTTTTTATTTCACCATAAAAGATAAATCAATGATCTTATGCAAAATTGCAAGCCAATTGGTTCAACGAAATGCCAACAGAGGACAACTTGAGGCTTGTCTTCTAGCATGGCTTTGCAGTTGTTCTTGAACGCCGAAAATCAACAAATTTTATTTAAGATTGGTTACTTGTGGAGTCTATTAATTATTAATTTTCTCCATAAAGTATTGAGCCTCTTTGTTTTAAGCATGAAAGACACAATACATATAATGCCCAATATAGAGAATGACTAGCCAATGAAGGTCATGTTGTGCATCCTGGTAATGGATGTATTAATGTGCTACAAAAACCTTAGTATGAATTACAGTTGAAAACATTTAATTGCAAATAGGGTATTAATTTTAATCTTTGATGTTTCAGCTCTAGATCATGCAAAGGGTCATCTTGTACAAGATGATGCAGTTAGACAAGGAGATGAAGTACATGATGTGGCCCTGTCAAGTAAAGAGAACCACTCTAATGTAGTTTTTATTAATAAAATACTTGTGCTGATATAAACAAAACATATCAATTTAACATTTCTTCATTAATGTAGTAGATCTTGGTGTTGGCATTGTTGGTTATGTGTTGTCATTGATGGCAACATGAATCAGTCATTAAAAAATTTATACAACATGAATAAATCATGGACAAAGTTATACAATTGGAATTAGTGTGAGGATGGCCAATAAGGTTTGTCCATATGTAATGAAGGGTCATTGATGGAAAGAGAATGCAACATAGTAGCAAGGCTAAAGTTAAGGAGAAATAACGTATGGTAAATGTCATCGATGTAATATTCGATCATTGTCAAGGATTGTTGATCTTTGTTATAGGTACATTTTCCAAAGATCAGAAGAGATAGTTCTTTTGAAGTCGCGCAAGAGATCATGTTTCGGAAAGAGAATTTTTACAGGTGGAAACCTTTATAAAAATCAAGCAATTGGAGTCGTTCATCCAAAATTCAGACGTAAATTTGACCATTGGATCATAGAGGGATACTGTGTAAAGAATCAGAGAATCGTGGTTGTATGATTGAATATTCAGGAGTGACTTAAACTATCAGAGCATGTAGGACGAACAATGGTCAAATTCAGAGCTGACTACTTCAGATAAAATTAATTGAAGGAAAAATATTTTAGCCAAAGACGAAGTCTCGAAGTCGACATGAGTCATTCGATATCAGAAAAATTTCGGCAGTAATATTGATTGTCCAATCAAAATAAAGCGGAAGGATGGGATAAGCAAGGGCAAGGCACAAAGTCCCTGATTAAAATCATCATATAGCATCAGGAATTATCTCATTCACTGGATTAAAGCTGAGTATAATTGCTCAACCTTAGCATTGACCACTTTGGTGAAAAGGATTTCAAATTGAACCAGAATTCATGAAGCTCGCATTCACGAAGAAATGTCAGTCGTTTGATCTGAGGAACACATCGGGAAATATCTCGACCGTTGGATCAAGTAAAGAGGAAGTATAGGATAAGCAAGCCCAAAGGCTCGAGATCCCAAATAGTCGAATTCTTGACAACCGTTGGATCATGTTAATATTCTTGGGTTAAAGAAGGATCGTTAGATGAAGTCAAGTTACTCGAGGTTTATTCTTTGGGGAATCTCACTTCAGGAGAATTGGGAAGTGGGAAAAAGATAATAACCCAAAGTCCCGAAGGCCAAAATGAATCTGGAACATCCAATTGGAAGGATATCCTAAGCACTGAGGGTCGTTAGATCATCCACGACAACAAGACCTTGCCAGCAGGACATGTGGCGCAATCAGATGGTGACAAGTGTCAAGGTCCAATTGGCACTTTAGGTATATGAAACTCATGAATCTAAGTGACATGTGGCAGCCACTCAGTCAGTTCCACATCAACAGTGATGTCACAAACCACGTCACTCCAGGATTACTAACTTCGGGGATATCCAAGCCTATGTTATCATCTAATCATTGAAGGCCAGAATCATGAAGTAATGTTAATCATTGATCTAATTCGAGAGCATTCTCAATCGTTGATCAAGTACATTGGAAGGATAGAGTAAGCATAAATCTCAAAGTAACACTAAATTTTGATCTACTTCGAGAGCATTCTCAAACATTGATCAAGCATAGTGGAAGGATAGCATAAGTGGAGGTGTTAACTGACAACAAGTAGTCATCATCGCTTTATGAATTTATTTGGTAGGTAATCACTCCAGAGGGATTGAACTATCTCAGATTTTGAATATCCGAGAGTCCCGAATCTCTGAAGTTCTGAAGTAAATAACAAACATCCATCTCAACATCCAATTAAAACACGATCGTTGATTTTTATAAGTGATTAAGAAGATGTTTGGCTTAACACCTAGCAACTGTGTGTGGTCATATAGAAGTCCTGAAGTAAAAGAGAATCATCCACCCAACTGTAGATTAAGTCATGACCATCGATTTGTTTGAAGCCTCTAGATAAGCTAGGATCGTCCATCCAACCAAAGATTAATATTGATCGTTTGATCTACTAGTGAATACAGTATACGCACTTTGGAGAAATATACTTTGGGAGGATTGAATGACTGCAAAAGACCAAAGTCCTGCAGGATGAAGTACCGGTTAACCTGGTTCCACCACCAATCATGTGATAAGGTAAAGAAGTATTAATCCCTCAGAAGCTTGATTATGATCCCATGTAGAAGAACAGGGGAGGATAGGCTCGTGGTTTTGAGCTCACGGTTATTTGAACACTGGGTTGAAAGAAGCACCTCATACAAATTTCATTTCTTTAAACAACTCAAGGTTGGTAGGGTAATTCAACAGAGAATTAAGACCATAACAATACAGATAATCGGTAAAAGATCGAATATGATCTGTTGGCAAACTGAGGATGCAATAGAAGCATGGGAAAGATATAATGAATCGATCCATATCTGTGATCAACTCATGAGGACAAATGAACCGATACACAATCATGATTAAAAGAGAGTTAAATCATGAGCATTATGAATAAATAATAAAAACAAAAAATGATATTATTTAAAGTTTAATATTATCATTTAAATGAAAAGGTACAATGGTTCAATATCAAAAGACTCAATGTTTCAAATCCACATGAGTTGGAAGACTATATAAACAAGAAAGAATGGTGAGAAGAGAGTGTCTTGGTGGATTAAATATATTTATATACAATGGATTGAATGGAAGTTCATTCTATCATGTTGGTGCATGTTTACAAGATGAGTCTTGTTATGAGGGTTTGATTCCTCAGATCTCAGTTGGATCTAAAATCAACAAGTTGGGACTTGTAATGAGGGTCGAATTCCTCATTTCTCAGGTGGATTTGAGAACTACAATTTGGGTCTTGTATAAAAGAGTTGGATCTCTCATATTCAGTTGAAATCAAAGATATTAAAGGGTTGAATTTATATGTATTTATACAAGTTACATAAATAAAAGAAAGATATTATATCTACTTCATACAATTTGTGTTTTATATGTTTATGAATAATTAATTGAACTGCATATCTTATTCAATTAATTCAGTTCATCTATGAAAGTGTGAAAATTAGCCAAATGTTCCAGACATTGATTCACCCGCCCCTCTCAATGTCAAGTGTACATTTCAACAATTGGTATCAGAGTGGGTTCCTTCAACACAGTTTAAACACTGGAAGATAGATTATGAATAAATGGGTGGACAAATTGTTATCTCCACAAATGAATCTCCCTTATTTGATGGAACAAAGTATTCATCATGGAGGGAAAATATGAAAAGATATTTGAAGTCAAGAGGATCTGGAGTTTGGGATTCAGTAGTAAGTAAGCCTGGCACTTAACTACTCCAAAGAGAAAAAACAAAACTACAAAGGAAGCAAGGAGAAACAATTCATTAGCCTTAAAAGAAATTTAGGATGGATTGTCAGACTAAGTCAAAGAAAATATGAGGCACTACAAATATGGTAAAGAATAATGGCTCCAATTAGAAAATTGTTATCAGAATTAAGCACAAGAAGAAGATAAATCCTATCAAAGTAAGGAACAAGACTCAGAAAAGGAGAATTCCAATTAGATTGAAGAACAAAATATAGATAAAGAGAATTCTAATCATAATAAAGAACAAAACATGGAACATGACACTTCCATCAAAGAATTGATGCAAACTCAAGTCATCAATAGAGATGACTACTACAACAATGAATTGATGAATACCTCAGTATTAACTAAAGAAAAACTATTAGATTTTAAGAATGATGTTATAACTACATTTGAAGTGATTAGTATGGAACCAACAAATGGTCTATATATTGAAGTAACTAAGGATGTTCTTGACTAGCTTGAATACACAATTATGTGCACTTTTGAATAGTTGGATAACTTCAAAAGAAAGATATGTTGATACTACAATAGTTAGATCAATCTAACCATGAAGAGCATGAGCAAAATATTCAACTAGGAAACAAAGAAGAAGAAATCAAAAGATTGAAGACCGAAGTTGCTAATCTAACAGAAGAAATGGAAGAATTAAGGACACATGACAATAAAATAAAATAAGTACTATAAGAGATAGAAGAAATGGTCATCTTTCTAAAAACTCAACTTGAAGAATCTAAGAAAAATGAAGAAGCCTAGAGGATCCAATTAAATAAAAGAGAAGAATCATGTCACATGTTGGAATTGGAAATTATTAAAGTCAAAAAGATAAATGAAAGTACTAATGAAACTCTAATGAATCAAATTGAGGAAGCTAAGAAAAATGAAGAATCACATTAGATCCAATTAACTAAAAAGGAAGAATCATACCACAGGTTGGAATTGGAAGCCATCGACCTCAAAAGGATTCAACTAGAAAACAAGGAAGAAATCAAAAGATTGAAAACTAAAGTTTTTGATCTAACAAAAGTATGGAAGAGTTGAAGACATATGAAAAAACTATTAAATGCAAATAATTCTTGGATGAGACAGAAGAAATAGTCATAAATATAAAGACTCAAATTAAACATGCTAAGGAAATGGAAGATTCCCTAAAAATTCAATTGACTAAAAAGGAATAGACATGTCACATGTTGAAATCATAAATAGTCAATCTCAAAAAGATGATTGAAAAGACAAATAAAACTGTCAATTTCTAGAATAGCTCAGTTATCCTAGATAAGATTTGGAATAGTCAAGGATCGGTTGATGGAAAAACTTGTCTTAGATAAAATAAAAAATAAGACAATTACAAGTGGAGCACCATTTACAAACATGAGAAAGGATCATCCTTCTCAAAAGGAAAAGGTGCAATTACAAAGAAATTACAAGTCATGAACTTTGTTAAGGAAGGAAGCTACATAAGTAAAAAGGAAGAAGAAAATCAAAAGACAGATCTCTCAGGCCAAAATAAATTCAAGAATGGAAACACATTCAATGGATATTTCTTTTCTTCTCATAACTTTGGCCATAAAGAAATGAAATGCAAGAAACTACATAAATGATATACAGGAAAATACAAAAACTCAATTAGATGTTGGAGATGCAATTTTTTTGGGCACACAACAAAATTTTGTCATACAATGAGATGTTACAACTGTGATAGGTTTGGGCACAAATCCCAAAGTTGAAGGAGTTCAAAAAGTCAATCCTTAAATAAGTCATTCAATTCAGGGAGAAAACCTAATAAAATCTGGAAGAAGAAAGGAGATGACAAATCTCCAAAAACACAATTAGAAAGAAAAGGTCTAAAAAGAAGAATATCTCATAGAAAAATATGGAGAAGAAAATCTAAAGGAGAAAGAAAGAAAGATGATCTTGCACCTAAAAATGAAGAAATTAATAACAAGAAAATAATATGAAATAGATTGATCTCAAGAAGGGTAAATCCCTATAGAAGAATATTACACAATCCTAATGATCTCATAATCCTTTAGCCAAAGAAACAAAAATCATTGATAGGCGGAGTTGTAGAATACAAGAAGGAGAAAATGGACAAAGGAGATCATCGCCTTAGGGGGAGTATAACCTCATACAAAACAAGAAAATATATTTTTTTCCATTTTTGTATAAAGGGGAGAAGAGAAAAAGTAGCAGAGAGGTTCAAAGGGTATCAATCAACAAAGATCAATTGATATTAGCAAAGATCAATTGATAACAAATTAATATGGTGTTAGATCAATTGGTATCAATCCTCAATTGATATTCCTATGAAATATCAAAGAAGAATAAGAAGTAGAGAAAAAAGATCAGTAAGATTCATACTCTTGTTCTATTTGACAAAGGAAAGACAGTAAAAACTCAGGGGGATTATTTTGGTTATCAAATAAGAAAGTAATTAGATTAGGTTTAAAAGACTTGATTTCTACAAATTGGTATCACTACAAGTTGGTATGAAAAGACTACTTATTTGACCACAAATATCCCAATGAACTGAGATAAGCAGTTAGTAAATTCACATGGGGAGAAAAATAGTCAGAGCCTCACTCTTTGTCATTGATGTCAAAGGGGGAGAGAAGCAGTAAAATAAATTTCAGTAGAAAACAAATTTGGCATTAGATAGAAAAAAAGATCAGTGATAGGGGGAGCAAAGATACAAACTCTTTTTTTTTTACATATACATTTCCCTCAATGACAAAGGGGGAGATTGTTGGCATTGTTGGTTATGTGTTGTCATTGATGGCAACATGAATCAGTCATGAACAAAGTTATACAACATGAATCAATCATGAACAAAGTTATACAATCGGCATTAGTGTCAGGATGGCCAATAAGGTTTGTCCATGTGTAATGAAGGGTCATTGATGGAAATAAAATGCAACATAGCAACAAGGCTAAAGTTCAGGAGAAAAAGCGTAAGGTAAATGTCATCGATGTAATATTTGATCACTATCATAGGTACATTTTTCAAAGCTCGGAAGAGATAATGATTTTGAATTCGCGTAGGAGATCAAGTTTCAGAAAGAGAATTTTTACAGGTGGAAACCTTTATAAAAATCAAGCAACTAGAGTCATTCATCTAGAATTTAGATGTAAATGTGACCGTTGGATCACAAAGGAAACCTATGTAAAGGACATAATCATGGACATATGATTGAATATTCGAGAGTGAATTCAACCATCAGATCGTGTAGGAGGAACAATGGTCAAATTCAAAGCTGACTACTTCGTATAAAATTACCTGAAGGAAAAATATTTTAGTCGAAGATGAAGTCTCAAAGTGGACATGAGTCGTTCGATCTCAGAAAAATTTATGAATTAATATTGACCATCCAATCAAAATAAAGTGGAAGGATAGGATAAGAAAGGCCAAGGTACAAAGTCCCTGATTAAAATTGTCAGATAGCATGAGGAAATATCTCAGCCGTTGAATTAAAGATGAGTAGAATTGGTCAACCTCGACACTGACCACTTCACTGAAAAGGAGTTTGAATTGAACAAGAATTCTTGAAGCCCGAATTCACAAAGAAACGCTGACATTCTTATCTAAGGAACACTTCGAGAAATATCTCGACTGTTGGATCGAGTAAAGAGGAAGTATATGATAAGCAAGGCCAAAGGCCCGAGATCCAAAATAGACAAATTCCTAACAATCGTTAGATCATGTTAATATTCTCGGGTTAAAGAAGGATCATTAGATGAAGTCAAGTTACTTGAGGTTTATTCTTCAAGGAATATCACTCCGAGAGAATTGGGAAGTCAAAAAAAGTGAATAACCTGAAGTCCTGAAGGCCAAAATGAATATGGACCATCCAAGTGGAAGGATAGCCTAAGCACTGAGGGTCATTGGATAATCCATGACAATAGGACCACACCAGTAGGACATGTGGTGCAATCAGATGGTGACAAGTGCCAAGGTCCAGTTGGTACTTTAGGTATAGGAAAGTCATGAATCTAGGTGACACATGACAACCACTCAGTCAGTGCCACATAAACAGTGACATCACAAACCATGTCACTCTGGGATTACTAACTTTGGGGATATCTAAGCCTGTTTTATCATCTAATCGTCAAAGGCCGGAGTCACAAAGTAACATTAATTGCTGAACTAACTCAAGAGAATTCTTGACCTTTGATCAAGTACAGTAGAATGATAGAGTAAGTGTAAATCTCGAATTAATGCTAATCGTTGATCAAGCATAGTGGAAGGATAGCATAAGAAGAGGTGTTAATCGACAACAAGTGGTCATCATTGATTTATGACTTGTACATTAGGTAATCACTCCATAGGGATTGAAATATCTCATAGTTTGAATATCCTAGAGTCCTGAATCTCCAAAGTTTTGGATTAAATAACAAACATCCATCTCAACATCCAATTAAAAAATGACTGTTGATTTTGATAAGTGATTAAACACATGTTTGGCTTAACACATAGCCATCTTATTTTGTCATATATAAGTCCCGAAGTGAATGAGAATCATCCACTCAATTGCATATTAATTCATGATCGTCGATTTGTTTGAAGCCTCTGGATAAGCCAGGATCATCAATCCAACGAAAGATTAATATTGATCGTCTAATCTACTAGTGAATACATTATACACACTTTAAGGAAATATACTCTAGGAGGATTAAATGAATGCAAAATACTGAAGTCCTGAAGGACGAAGTACCGAAGAACTTGGTTCCAGCACCGTTCATGTGATAAGGTAAAGAAACTAAAGGGGCTAAAAGTAATAATCCCTTAGAGGCTTGAATATGGTCCCATGTAGAGAATAAGAAAGCGCTAGGAACAAATACTTACATGGATAAGCCCATGGTTTTGAGATCACAATCATTTGAACACTGGGTTGAAAGAAGCACCTCATATAGATTTCATTTATGTAAACAACTCAAGGTTGGTAGAGTAATTCGACGAAGAATTAACACCATAACAATACAAAGAACCGGTAAAAGCTCGAATATGATATGTTGGCGATTTGAGGACACAACAAAAGCATGGGAAAGATATAATGAGTCGATCCATATCTGTGATCAACAATATAATGAACTGATACACATTCAGATTAAAAGAGAATTAAATCATGAGAATTATGAATAAAGAATAAAAAAAGAAAAATGATATTATTTAAAGTTTAATATTATCATTTAAATGAAAAGGTACAACAGTTCAATATCAAAAGAGACAATGTTTCAAATTCACACCAGTTGGAAGACTATATAAACAAGAAAGAATGGTGAGAAGAGAGTGTCTTGGTGGAATAAATATATTTTAATATAGTGGATTGAATGGAAGTTCATTCTATCTGGTTGGTGCCTGTTTACAAGTTGAGTCTTGTTATGAGTGTTGGATTCCTCACATCTCAGTTGGATATGAGATAAACAAGCTGGGACTTGTTATGAGGGTTGGATTCCTCAATTCTCAGTTGGATCTGAGAACTACAAGTTGGGTCTTGTATCAGAGAGTTGAATCTCTCATATTCAGTTGAAATCAAAGATATTAAATGATTGATTTTATATGTATTTATACAAGTTGAATAAATAAAAGAAAGATATTATATCTACTTCATACAGTTTGTGTTTTATATGTTTATGAATAATTAATTGAACTTCTTATCTTATTCA
>JASDQU010104132.1:153392-165908 GCA_032191745.1 Picea mariana
ATACAAATTGGAGTTGCCTGCATCTTCACGAGTACACCCAGTTTTCCATGTTTCATGCTTAGATAAGGTTATAGGTGACAAGATCCTGGTTCAAACTATATTGCCAGAACTTGACGAGGAAGGAAAAATCATATTGGAGCCTGAAGCCATCACTGACACAAGAATTCGCCAGCTGAGGAATAGATCCATTTTAGAGTATCTCATTAAATGGAGGAAACTACCGGCAAAAGATTCCACTTGGGAAGATGAGTCTTTTATACATAAGCATCTAGAGTTACTCAAGTGTTGCAGACAACACTTGTATCAAGGGGAGGGGCATGTTAAGCCCTAAATAGTGGCTCATTACCCCTTAATTTGGGCATATTATATTAGTAATGTTATTTTATTTATGTCGGCTTTAGGCCATTAGTTGTAATTATACCTCCTAGTCTCCTATATATACCAAGGAGACATTTTCATTTTGAATCATCTGGTAATTATACATTTATGTGGGCATAAGGAGGTTGGCCCCTCGAAGAGGCTTATTATATGAATTTATCTCTTTTTCAAGGCGTTGAGTACTTATTCTGAGGTATTTCTATGCTATATTGATATTTGGTTCTTGACAATTTTTCTTCTTCAAGTGAGTCATATTAGAATTTTCTCTATAAAAGTTTTATGGACCGCTTTAGATAGCGAAATTTGGAGGTTACTTAGAAGATATATCAAGGTATCTATGGTAATATCCATTAAATGGGTCATCATTTAAGCATAAACTCCACATGGACATGAATTCCAATTCATAGAGAATTAGTGCTCACTACTGACAAAACTCTCCCATCCATAATTTTTGTAAATATCTCAGACATCTTTTTGACTAAATGTGGAATTATAACATATTCACAATATTACAAAAGTATAATTGCTCTAGTAAGATACTTCACTACCAATTCCTTTTTGGATCGCATTGCTATTACATTGATAAAGTTCTCCATATATTCTAGAGTCTCAAATCTACAAGCTTCTAGATTCACGGTTTGTGATCGAATGAAGCTTTTCTCTAATCCTTAGATGAAAAATATTTCTACCAGTGCATTTTGGAAGGATTTCCTAAGAAATTTTGTTAAGCCTAAATAGTGGCACATTACCCCTTAATTGGGGAATATTACATTAGTAATGTTATTTTATTTATGTTGGCTTGGGTCCATTAGTTGTAGTTGTACCTCATAGTCTCCTATATATACCAAGGAGACATTTTCATTTGAAATCATCTTGTACTTGAACATGTATGTGGTGTATAAGGAGGTTTCCCCCTCGAAGAGGCTTATTATCTGAAATTATCTCTTTTTCAAGTCGTTCAGTACTTGTTCTGGGGGTTTTCTACATTATATTGATATTTGGTTCTTAACATATGGTATCAGAGCTCAAGGTCTTGGGGTTTTGCTGCTACATCTGAGACACCTTGGAATTTTTGCTATAATTTTTTTTCTACAACGTTTCAGAAGGAATGGCTTGGAGTATATTTAGTAGACTGTTCAAGGTACGTTGGGTTAAAATTTCAGCTCCTGAGGCCTTAGAATTTCGGATATATGTCCTGTGTAAGATAAGGTTCTGGAATTATCTTGAATTGAGTCATTGAGGAATTTTCGCTATAAAAAAATTTCTGTAACATTTAAGACCCTAAAATCAGGAGGCTATTCATAAAAACTAGTAGGGTATATGTGGTAAAATTTTCATCTTCTGGGTCATCTTTTATTTGTAGATACACCTTGTGGAAGATAGGGTATCTGACTAGTCTTATTTACTAGTCTCTAGCAGGTGTTCCAGGTAAAACAATCATAACTTCTTCCTAGAGTATCAAAATTGAGTGAGACTGGTTGCATTAGATAGTGGACAGTCCTTAGTATTTCTGGTACGATTTTCAGAATTTTATATTAATTATTTTGTGTGGGGCACGCTATACAAGTGAGATCTCCTGGAAAGGCCAAAAATCAGAAAGTTGTGGGGAAGTTACTGTAAATTCCACTTGGCACATCCAATTTTGATCAGACATGGGGAATTGCAGAGAAGCAATATCAGAGAACTACAAAAAATAAATTTTCATACAAAGAAGGGCCAAAAATTTGGAGATACAGCAGAAGAAAGATTGTCTAGCAGAACCACCTCAAAATCAAGGTTCAAAAGTGATACTTGGCCAACATGCCACCCAAAAAGGGAACTTCTACATGAAATAAGACTCCAGACAATCTTACTTGGACTCTTGAAGAAGGTGAAGAAATGAGTAGGGACATAAATGAATTACAAAAGAAGACAATGACAAAAGATGAACTACAAGGGATGATGGATTCAACTGAAGCTAAATTGGAGGCAATAATGGATACTAAGATGGATGGTTTAAAAAGGGGATACACTTATTCTCTAATGCATTTATAGTAGCATAATCATATTCAATGATTTTATGGATCCACTTCAAGTGCACACTACTCAAGTGAGTCAAACCACTATGAAGGCCCATGGTTAAGTGGTTCAAAACACCTACTCCAAGAACTACAAGTTTCTCCTTTTATGAATGAGAACCACCCTAAACACAAAGATACATCAAATGCTCTATTGTTATGACCTTGGAGATGGACATGTTAGGGAGAAATGTAGCCTCTCTATTAGCATCAAATTTTTTCCACATTGATCTAGTATAACATATAATTACCTATGCTTTTCCCTCACCAATTTTAGTTGGATTTTTTGGCCATCCCTGGACACAAAGAGTAAGTAAAAAAAGGTTTTCTTTTGTTGGGATTCTTCAAGAATGCATCATTCCTTTGTGAGAACTTATCTACAAATCCAATTTAGTTAGAGAAAATAAGATAAAGTGTTTTTTCCATGAAAGGGGCAATCATAAGCATAAACTCCACATGGACATGAATTCCAATTCATAGAGAATTAGTACTCATTACTCATGAAAATATGCCATCCATAGTTTTTGAAAATATATCAGACATATTTTTAACTAGATTAATCATTTTAACATATTCACAACATTACAAAAGCAAAATTTCTCTATGAAGATACTTCACTGCCAATTCAGTTTTGGATCACATTATTATTACATTGATAAACTTCTTTGCATATGGGTTAGTCTAGAGTCTAAATTCTATTAGCTTCACATTCATGGTTTGTGATCAAATGAAGCTTTTCTCTAGTCCTTAGATGAAAAGATTTATACCACTACATTTTGGAAGGATTTCCTAAGAAATTTGGTATTCTAGTTTTGATAATTGAACATTAATTGAACCAACATTGGAAAGGAAACATACATGATCTTCATAGGATAACAAATCTTGCAAGACTAAATTTTCTCCAAAAGGACATGGATACAAAGTCTTCCAGTGATTTCTTTAAGATCAAGCATATTCATATGGAGAGAAAGCATTAAAGTGTAGATTCTCAAATAATTCAAAGAGCCTTAAGGGCCTTCAAAGGAAAATGGAGAAGGATGAGGACATGCCCATTATCATGTTGAGGGCTAAATATGAACTTTGGATAGATTATGCATTGTTTCTATTAATGTTGGAGGGACCCAATTGAAAAAGTGAAATAAATTAAGCATGTGAATATTGGTTGTCTCTATCAATGTTTGAGGAACCCAATTGGAAAAGGGAAATAAATTAAGCATGTCAGTATCACTTGATAACTTGAAAATTGTATGATTAGGAATGATTGAAGGGAAATTTGAAGTATATAGATCCAATCATAGACATAGAAGGAGTTTTTGTGAGTGTGGCGCTCTTGCACTACAAAAGGAAAATTTAGTTGGCAAGGCAAGCATCTTCAATACATATTAGGGTGGACCTATAAATTATGATCATTCTATTAGAGTTGATCTCAAAATGAGGATTGGTGTCAAGAGAAAATTCTCATTGAAAATTAAGTGGGAAACACAAGCATGTTCAATGTTAGAGTTGACCTAGAAATGATGATTATTGCATTATAGTTGACCTATAAATGAGGATCGATGTCTAGAGAAATTTTTCATTATAACTCTTTGAGGGGAGAAACACAAAAGGAAAATTAAGTGGGCAAGCATATTAGAGTTGACCTAGAAAGAGGATCAATGTCTAGAGAAGCATGTTCAATCCTTCAAAGGAGAAAGATGTAGAGGAACCAAATATTGGGTGCATTAGAAGGGATTGGAAAATTTGTACAGAAAGGATGAAATTAGGTGTATTATGATAGAAGTTATGTATGTTAAAATAGAATTCACAAGTGATTTTTTTTTTACTATTAAAGGTGGTTAAGGACGCTTTCCTAATTTTCAACAAACAAAGTTTTCTTGTATTCCCTTCATTAGTAATAAATTTTCCCAAAAAAATCAATATTTAAATGGAAATTATAAAACATTCAATATTTAAATTTAAATATTTTAAAGCTAGAATGTGAAGAAACTTTGCTCAATGAGAAATGAAAGTTGAGAAAAAATACAAATACAATATTTAAATTTCATGGAAAAACTAAAAGTGCAATATTTGAATTTTAATATTCTAAAATCAAAATGTAAAGAATTTTTTCTCCATAATTAATAGAAATAATTTATGAAAAAATAAACATTTAAATTTGAATATTTTAAAATAAAATTATAATTACAAGAACAAAAATATTAACATTTAAATTTTAATAATTAATAAAAATAATTTATGAAAAAATAAACATTTAAATTTCAATATTTTAGAATAAAATTATAATTACAAGGACAAAAATAAAAATGTTAACATTTAAATTTCAATAATTAATAGAAATAATTTATGAAAAAATAAACATTTAAATTTCAATATTTTAGAATAAAATTATAATTACAAAAACAAAAATGTTAACATTTAAATTTTAATATTAATATTTTAGAATAAAATTATAATTACAAGGACAAAAATGTTAACATTTAAATTTTAATATTCTATAATATAATATAAAGAAATGGCCTTGCATGGAAAGCTCTTTCAAAAATTTGCTTAAGGTGATGAATGAATAAACCATTATTATAGCCTTCTATTATAGCCTTCTATCATGGAGAGGGAAAAATAATAAATTTTGTGTTTTTCATAGGTTTTAATATCGAGAGAGAAAAGCAATAAATCTTAAAGTATGTATATTTATGTAAACTAAATAAATCGATCCCATATATAATAAAGATGCCACATGCTCATTTAAAAATATTGATGTTTCTTATTGTTATCAAAGTAAACAAAAAAAAAGAGTTTATTTAAGTGTTCTACATTTTGATATTTTTCATGGGAATACAAAAATATATATAAAGAGTATTTGAATTATACATATTTAATCACTCAAATCTACAGATCCAACAATTTTTCTCCATATTTAGGATAAAATTAAATGGATGATAAACATTTAAACTACGACTAAAAATATTAACAATACTTTGATACAATTTCTTTCTTGATACAATTTCAGCAACCCAACTTATAAAATTATAACTACATCATCTTATAACAAAACCTAACCACTTGAAACAACCCATTAGTGATCTAGAAAACATTAAAAGAAAACCAATTCAAAATAATCTCAAACAACTAACACCTATTTAGGCCACCAAATATTTTTGGCTTCTAATGTAAACACATGGATATAGCTTGATGTAATCTCATCCTCGATTCTAATTTTCCCTTTGCATTGAATATTGTTGGTGTGTTTGTTAAGCTCACTAATTGTTTCTAGTCTTAGGGAAGATGTTGGAACTAATTGGAGTGAATCTCTTACTCCAACTACATGATTTCCAATTGGTGTGAAGTTGTTTCTAATTTTTAGGAAGTTGTTGGAACTAGTTGGAGTGAATCTCTCACATCCAATTAGATGATTTCCAGATTGGTGTGAAGTTGAGATATTTTCTCAATAGGTAAATCAAAGCAATTCTTCTATCTTGAGACTAAACTTTTGTATTAATATGTACTCTATTTCTTTATTTAAAAGAAAGATCTGACACCTTCTTACTTTATGCATAATAATATCTATTTTTACATTTCTCACAATATGGTATGAGAGCAGGACTGGACTTAACTTCCTCATGAAAGGGGATAGTAGAATGTTTTGTGATTTGATTTCTAAGCGTGCCTACACAGATCTTGGTTATCACTGCCATCGTCGTCGTTGTTGAAAGAGACGAAATAGCTCTCAGATCGATCTTTCTCATCCTTCTCTCCTCAAGATCTCTGTCTGGGAAGCATGTAGAGTATAGAACGCTAACATGTCTTTACAGATTTGATAAGTCGATGGAGAATAGTCCATCGGGATCGTTTTTCTTCAAAAAGAGTAAGAATTTGTTGAGGTTGGGATACTTGGCACCGACACTAAGGAAAGTAAGGTTTTTGTTCTTAGCCCAGTAAGGGGCAGCACGGTGCTTAGTGAAAGCCCTCGGCTTTGCCTCATCTCCATATGCTCAATCTCTCGTCCGTGGTGCTCATCCCAATGACGTCTCTCAACTCTTTGAATCATTGTTTCTGGTTCTGATTTATATTCTCATGGCGAATTCCTCACGTTGTGGGTGACCTGGAGCAACAATTGGTTGATTGATGTCCACAGACTTATCACCTTGCTTGTGGTAGATCTAAAGGTTGTGTGTTTGACCATCGAAAGTTTCTTATGGCTTGATCATTACCATGTGTTTGGTCTACGAGGTAGACGATATCGTCTAGAGATGTGAAAGAAGTTTCTTATGGAATGTATTGATCATTACCACTTAGGTTGTTTTGCATCTTTTTCATCTTTAGCTCATACTCTTTAGTTAAGACGTAATGTGTGATATTCATCGTCATCATTTTTGGGTGGACGCTGTGTAATGTTTTCTTAAGTGTTTTTTTATTCATCATGTTTTATCGAGATTAAGCTCAGAGTGAGCCTTGTACACAACACTAATTTCTATATTGACTTGGTGGTTGCAACCGCTATTAACCCATGTATTCTGGTGAGATGGATCAACATATGAAGTTTTTTCGGTTATAAATGAGTACTTAATCAAGTCTTTTGTGCCTAGACTTAATTCTAGAGGATCAATTTATTTTGAGGATCTGCATTTATCTCTCATTGTCTCAATAGTTTGGAATGTGCATTGGAAACTAACTCTCTTTTGGAGAGGAGTTTTCTCCTACAGATTTTTCTCCTTTTCTCCATTTATGAGAGTTTGTACATGGATACCTTATTAGGCCTTATTGTTGGGACCTATCTTTGTTCTTCTTTGTTCCTCCCTATGTTTTGCTTATTGTGGGGGGTGTTAGTGTGTTTGTTCAGCTTACATAGTTGTTCTTAGTCTTTAGAAAGTTGTTGAAACTAGTTAGAATGAATCTCTCACATCCAACTAGATGCTTCCTAAATTGGTGTGAGGTTGAAACTAAACTTATGTATTAAAATGTACTTTATTTCTTTGTTTAAAAGAGAGCTCTCTCACCTTCTTACTTAATGCATAATAATATTTATTGTCACATTTCTCAATAAATATAAATGGAGTGAGTTAAATAGGGAGCAATCTTCCTTCCTATTACTTTTCTAGCAGGTTTTTTTGGCGGCCCGCTTTTAAATTTCCGACCAATCCAAAACTCTCATCGATTTTATGAGAATAACGCATAGAACTTTGATCCATGCAAAACTCAAACTACACCTAAAAATTTGGCCCAATTCAAACCCCTATTTTACTTGAAAAACAGAATTCCGAAAAAAAGATTGTTCCATAGTTAACCTACTCCAAATGCTTCATATCTTATGTGCATCACCATTATCAATCCACTGCTGTTCACGGCCGCATACCCTGCTGTCTGTGTAATGTCACAGAGTCTGAGTCAAAGAACCCTCTCACAGATTTAATGGTATCGTGGCCTTCTGGCAAATCCGCATGCAGTCGTTTCATGCATGTATTTAAAATTAACATGCACACTCTTTATTTGTTTATAAAATAAATAATATATTTACGCCTAAAAATGGCGAATTTCATGTTAGAATTGGAGTGAGGTGCCACTCGTATAGTTGTCAACATGCTTTTTACAGCTTTCAGGTCATTAAATCTTGCGTTTTACAGCTGTCAACGCATTGGCAGCTCATCTAAATCTCTCTGTTAATCAATCACTAGAGAGTAGTTATTAACCGTAAAGCACTATACCATTTTTATCTGAACATGCAAAAATGTAATCGTCCTTTTTTCTCCTTATTATATTTATTTTTTATCATAATATTTTTTTTGTTTTTATATATTTATTTTTATTATTAAACAAATATTTATTTCTTTCCTTTTATATTTACCAATTATTCATTATATTAATTTTTTTATTTACTAATTTTTATTACACTTAAATATAAATGATTGTATTTAAATTTATTACATAAATTAATTATTTCATAATATTTTTATTACATAAGTTAGTTATTTCAAAATATTTTATAAAAAAATTTATAACAATAAATTATCACATCATTATCTTGGTAGAGTATCAATTCATTTTCATTCATTGTATTTAAAATTTGAATATTTTAAAAGATAATCTTTTCAATTGATTTTTTGAATTTTATGCTAATAGTTTCATGAAACCATTAAGAAGAGGATCATCAAAACTACATTTAAGTATTTTAATTATTTGTTTAAGTAATCAATAATCGTTGTGCTAAGTAGTATTAAATTTTGCATGGGTCATATATACACTCCACACAACATTTAATGTTGTGTAGTAGGATGGTTATTGATCCCCATTTGTCTATATCCACATGATCATGTCATGTGAATGGATTTACCCAAAAGATATTCAATTTAACTTAAATAAAAAATAGAATATATGATATATCTAATTACAATGTTGTTAGTAGGTTTATAACTTTGTACTATAGTTTATATTTATAAAAATAACACTTTTATATAATAAGGGATTATATTAATATTGACAAAGTTTTATATACGATTATTGGCGTTTGTTGTAGACATCTTGCTCCATTATTTTGATTAGCAAGTGCAATTCGCCCTTGAATAGAAAACATGAGTTTGGGACTAAGGCATAGTTGTAAAAAAACTTCACTAATATCACAGAAAATATTTTGAACAAGCTCGTGGATTGCTTTAAGGAAACTTGCACGTTGTGCACAGGTTGTCGAAGTGCAACTCAAGGACACAAGAAAGTGCTTGTGTTGATTGAAGGAAACTTGCAAATGCTTTCTACTGTACCTGAGAATAGTCATGGATAGATTGTAAAGCAAGTGAAAAAACAAAAAAGAACAAGAAAGGAATCTAAAGCTTTCCTTATCCATTGTAACAAGGTAACAGATGAATAGAGACACAAACCCAACCAAGCTACACAAATGGTAAAATTATAAGGAGAACAACCCCAATAAGAAGAGTTCATGAAATTTTCTCCAATGGATTCATCATTTCTATTTATAAGAAAATCCTTGATGAGTATGATTGATCTTGCCGACAAAGAAACCAAAGACAACAAACCATCTTTCCTATGTTCACAAACCATATACTATTGAATGCATGAAATAAAGTAAAGAAAAGTCCCTTGAATTATGCGGTGAATCCCCTTGATCCATGTGAGCAATCTGAATGACAAACCTCTAATTCAATATGCTTCTTAAAACGTGTACATGCATCAAGAAACAAGACCTTTCTCAAGACAAATCAAACATACAACCGAATAATGTATAAACTTGAAATATATGAACTCTAACTAATAAAACTAAATTAGTATGAACTAATAACATATAAATGCACTATGAATGAGGGAGATAAGGGAGATATTTATATTGATAATTCAAATGTAACAAAAAGAAATATACCTAAATCTTGTTTTTTGTACCTTCATCACCCAAGTGTGGGTTTCTACAACCTAATCTAGTTATCAATCTCAAATCCACCAAAATGTCATGGTTTTATTTATGAATATTTAAACCCAACACTATACTAGGACTAACTCTTGCAAATCCAAGGGGTTCTAATAAAAAAGAGAACATAAAACCTAGGATAGAAGCCAAACTATTCTCCAACATATATGTATAATAATTGGTCTTGGTCCATTGCCTCCAACATAGAACCCATATTTATATGATTGTGAAGTGGTTTTTGTTGTTGGTGATTAAGATCCAAGGTGTACATGTGTACGACCTCCATGATATTTGCTCATGACCGTGCATTTTGCAATTTTTTTTATGTTTTTGGTTCATTTTCAGAGTGCTTGTGGGTTGCATGAAGGAAAATTGAAAGAATCAAGTAACATGCTCATGGCATAGCTAAGCATAAGTGATCAAGAGTAACCAAATATAACTATAACTCTTAATACAAAATTTAACATGGAGAAGACTGGACTTCACCACAAATTTGTAGGGATTCCTAAAATTCACCCCCAAGCAAGCTAGGGCTATAAGATGACACGAGAAAGGATTTTTAGATTCTCATTCATAGGATTTCTCCCTCCCCTCAAAAGGTTGTGTGTTTATAAACTTTCAAGAAAACATGTAAAATGAACATACAAAATTGTCATAACCCTTCATTGGTCCTCATGCTCCTAAAGTCATAGGAAATCGTTGAATAAGTCTAGCTTTAGTATGTGAAACCTTCTTCCAACCTATGCCATAATAATATGCATACTATTTGCTAGTTTTATTCCACTAGCATATGTAGGCCCTCTACTATCCTATTCTTTGGTATGGGAAGCCCTATGTTAGGTTACGCGCTAATGTAGATGAGTACTTACCCATTTTTTGGAAACCTTCAAAAATTTATCTCCACTTCAATTCTTTTCGAGTCTTGAATATTTCTTACCATGGGGACTTGGTTCGAGAATCAATCTTTCCTTCAAAGTGTAGATTTAAAAAAAAAAAAAAAATCATAAAATTCCCATTGAGTACTTTGGTGGTCAAAAGTTTCATATTTCCTTTTCATTTCCTTAAATGCAAAATCCTTGACCCTCAACCATCCTCTCAAAGGTAAGAGGTTAGTAAGGAAAACAAATTTCCTTTGAGAAAACACTATTTCCATACATAGAATTTTTTGTGGCAAAAGGTTAGAGGTCATGAAGAGTACCATTGAGTATTATTGGGATTTTCACATGATTCTTTACCTTGATTTTTATAATTCCTCTATCTAATCTAGTCTAATTTCAAATATAAGAAAGTGTATGATTATGGTTTTTTGATGAGGTGGGTATTCAAGATTTTCTTATGATCATATGGAGGACTTCATAAGTAGTGAGTTTGTTTTCTAGTTTTATCCATTTTGTATAGGTTTCTGAAGTTGTATGAAATTTGTTTTCTTTTGTCATGGGATGGAATGACTTGCATATTGTTCGAACCTTCGCACATGCAGGGAGGTGAATAAAAGAGGTTCTCTTCCACCAACCACAAAAGAACACAACTACCACAATATTCTTAGTATCCAACCTTGCTTGTATCATCCTTCTTTAACTATTTAATTAAAGTATTCATTGTTTCGTGAAATCTTTATCTTCGTTCTATAGATATATTTTTCTATCTATTGTCATTCAAACAACTAACTATTGATATGATCCATGTACATTAAATGAAGAGGGATTCATTTTCGAAATAGAGAAAAAATTAGGGGCTAAATTTTTTCCATGGACTAATTTTCCATGTTTTTTTTTTCCAAAAAAAGATTCACTAATTTCTAGTTTTTTTCCAAAAACCATTCACCCAAATTCTACAAGATAAAATTATTTTACATAAAAAATAGTCAAAATTCTATAGAAACTACACAAAATCCTTATACATTTGGATATTTTTACAAATGTGTCGCCAAACATGTTATAGTTGTCATTTTAAGAATTAATAAAATTTGCTAAGGTTTCTACGCTTTAAAATAAATATGGATCCTTAAAAATTTCCATGTAGGGGTTTTCAAATGGATGTAAAGCTCTGCACCTATTTTTTTTGGCTTAACGGAGCATGTATTGAGATGGATTTATTCTAGTTTAATTTGAGCTTTCTGAAGTGTTTAAGAGAAGGAAAATTTGATAAGTTTCCTCATAGTATTCTTGTATTTATGATGTGATGTGTTATTTGTTACAATTTATGTCATTTTCTCCACATCCCCTTCAATAATATTACATTAAATTGGCTAATTGCAAATATGTTTTTTGATTTGTTGTTTGCATTGCTAAAGTAACTTGAATTATTATCATAACCATGATGATGTCTTGATCCTTTGGTTGTCCCTTATGTTCAAGATAGTATCCAGATCAATGATATTACATTAAAAATTTTAAGGATTCTCTCCATTCATAATTTCATGCATTGTGCAAAATTAGGAACCAGCCCAATGATAACAACAATGTTTTAAAGTATTTGTGTAATGAACAATACCCAAGGATAGATTAGTGAAATTAACATGATGTTGAATGCTTGTTTAAATGAGGATCAATGTCTAGAGAAAAATGTCAATGTAAATCCTTGAGAAGAGAACAACCTAGAGGGACCAAATATTGTTGTATGTTTGAAGGGGCCAGTACAAAAATTAAGCACATGAAATAATGAATTAGGTGT
>JASDQU010104133.1:14773-26878 GCA_032191745.1 Picea mariana
CCTTGAACTCTCGATATATGAAACCTCGATGGCTTCTAGATTTCTGCCATGTGTCCTCTCAACAATGGATGGTCCTGATCTTTTCGAGACTTTGACAAGTCCTTCCCTTTTCATGTACGAGGGTTAAACCTCGTGCACCTTCTTCTGGATCTGATGGCTGTTGACTCCCTGCGCTAGATATGATGGCCCAAATCTATTGTTCTGCACTCTCTCCTCTTGCTTCCTAGACAGGAAACTCAACGGTCCAAATCTTTTCTCCAGTGCTCGAATCAACGACAATTGTACTCTCCTGAGCTCACGCTTCTTCCTTCCCCTTGGAAGATTTCTTGTTCCAAAAAGGCCTTGGCCTTCATCTTTGCTGTGAAGCCTGTATCCTCAGCTCCCGCCTGTATTCTAAGGACGTTGTCCCTCCTGAGATTTGTCGACTCTAAAACCTCAAAGGTTTCTCGACCTTTTCACTCCTTACAGGGTCCCTGCACACAACTATGCCATCCATCCTAAGCTCGTCAACTCAGAAACCTTGAAAGGTTTCTCAATCCTCTGCTCCTCTCGGCTACTGCTCTGTGCGCAAAGGCACTATTCCTTCTGAGCTTCTGAACTTGAGACAAGTTCACTCTGAGCACACTTCTTGTGCTATTCCTTCTGAGATTAAGAACTTCACACAAGTTCTTATTCACACACTTCTTGTGCTGCTAAGTTTTTAGATAACTCAATTTGAAGTATTTCTTACAAAGAAATGCTTCACATCCTCCTGGAATTATTCTGCTTGATGCACACCTTACAGAGCCTTTCTTCACGGAGTGTTCAGTAACTCTGTAAGTTCCTTCTCCTTGACACTTCCCTTACCTTAGAACTAAAAATAGAGTTCCCTGGTGCACTCTATGCACTCCCTCAATGCCCTCCTGGCAGAGTTTCCACAGAACCCTCAGTGATTCTATTTTCTCTATGCCTTTCTCTACATAGTCTTCACCTCCAAGGTGTTCAAAAACCTTGAGGCTTCTCCCTAAGTCTAATAATTCCTCTGGTGTGCCCTCCTGGCACGTCTCTGTCTGAAATTCTGCATAACTCAGAAGTGCACTCTATGCACAGGCTTACAGAACCCGCAGTATTCTGTCATGCAACCTCTTGCATGAAACCACATAGAACCCAATCCTGGAATCAAAGAACTCATAGATAGGGAAATCTATCTATCCCTGCAGATGGAAATTAACATACATCTACATAATATCATAAACACATAAAGACATTCATCAGCATACACAGAATAACATGTAGGAAAAACTGTTCTGATTTTATTAACATGAGATGCCTTTTTACAAT
Source organism: Picea mariana (assembly GCA_032191745.1). Lineage (NCBI taxonomy): Eukaryota > Viridiplantae > Streptophyta > Pinopsida > Pinales > Pinaceae > Picea > Picea mariana. Next base: position 16,094 of record JASDQU010104133.1, read on the forward strand.
GTGAGCTCGGACTGCCACAGAGTCTTGACTCTCCTCTCTTCTATATAACCTATTCTCTGTTCTACTCCCTCTCTGCCTTCTAACTGCTGAAAAAAAAGAAGATGTTTTTACAAAAGGGGGCTCCTTGAGTGCTTCCCTCTATCCTCACCAACTCTCATTAATTTACACTCAATTACATTGAATGTCTGTCTAGTCCGAATCAGATTTAGATCTCATCCTTACAACTATTTAAGGAAAAAATTATCTAAATCCTGCACACATGCATGGTTTTTGGCTCTTCCATCCTTACAATCATTAAATACAATTTCAAAATTTGAAATTTGAAAGTGAGAGGCTGCGCCTCTCTTCTCCATTGAACACGCGCTTTGATGTGTTGGCTGGCTGGCATAGATATGGCTTGGAGAGATGCTCCTGCATCATACTCCTCTGCTGTGAAAAATTCATGAGCTCCTGCTCATGAGCTTCCCAGCATGGCTGTTGAAATCCACCTGGATCCCAAACAGTTCTCCAGAGCTGTCCATCCACTCCCTCGCTTTGCTTCTGCTACGATAGGTTCTCCTCTGCTCAGCTTCCCATTGTTGGCAATCTCTGTTGCTGAATTCAACATCAGCCTTCTGATTTCCTCAATTACCTCGTCCAACTACTTCAGTGGCTGGCTCTTTGGATGCAGTCTTCTCTACTGCATTGTTGTCTTCTCAATGGGCATATCTGCTCGATCTCCCCTGCTATCTTTATCTCTCTTTGTGGCACTAAGTGGCCACTCTACTGCAGACTCCAGCTCTGCAGTCTCCTCACTGAACTGTTGGTCAGCTTCTTTCTGTGGCAATTCTGTTGCTGCCATTTCTTCTTCTGGCATACTTCTAGCTTTTTCCATCTTCTCCTGGGGTTGGTATGCTCCACTACCTTCTTCCAACTTAGCCTGTTGGATGTGCAAGATTTGCACCATCAATCTTTTCTCTATGGATTCCAATTCTTCACATAGATCAACAAAATCTGTGTTGTCTACTTATTCTTCTACTGAAGGCTCCAGTGCTGCAGTCATCTCCTGTTCAGCTTCCTAGCTGAAAATTTTGAGCCGTTATTTTGAATTCTCACCTTCTGCTTCTTGGGAAAACATCAATGTCTACTCCACTTCTTCCTCCATGACAGTTTCTGCTGACTTTCCTCCTGTTGTTGTTGCATCTGCAACACTTGCTCTAGCCTCAAGTGGGTTTCTTAGTAGGAATACTCAAATTCCCTCAATCATCATAATGCTCTTTTGATTATCTCTTGTCAGCACTCCTTGCTGATCTGAACTCTCCTCTAAGTTCATGAGACTCTCATACAATCTCATCTCCTTTCCCCTGCCCACCTGGCAATTTGAGAATATTTTGCTGCCCACCTGGCATTTCATGAGATCCAATGATTCCATCTCATTTCCCACTTGGAAATATGAACTTTCAGCACTGCTCCCCTGGCAGTATGCGAGACCTTCTGCTGATCTCTTTCCATTGCCCACCTGGCAACTTGAAAGTTCACTTCTTTCCACCTGGCAGTTTATGAGATCTTCAACTAATATCATACTATTTCCCACCTAGTAATATGAATTTCCACTGCTATCCTCCTGACAGTCTATGAGATCCTCTAATGATCTCATTTCATTGCCCACCTGGCAATTGGAAAATTCATCTCTGCCCTCCTAGCAGTTCATGAGATTTGTAACTAATCTCCCTTCCTCATCGCTAAGATTCTTCCCAGTCTCTGGTTCACAGATATGAACCATCTCCTCTTCATCTCTGAGGCTTTTAGTGTACCTCAACCATCCTTTCAACAGTCTTCACCGTCTCCTGGCCAACAATTCTTTGGCTGGCCATTTCACCTTCGTTTTCATGGGCCATTCATATACCCAATGTGGCTTTGCATCTTGCTGCATCCACAGTGTAAGCTCCTCCATTCTCATCCTTATCTCAGTGAGTTCTTTATCCATTTCATCTTTTCTTAGCTACTGATGGTTCTTCTTTCCACTCTTTCCATGGCCTTTAGTAGCCATCTCTTTGTTCCTGTCTGCCCTCCTGACAAACTTTTTGTTGTCACTCTGCAACCATGAGTGCTTCTAGCCTTTCCTACAGTCCTCCTGACTGTCTATGGACTATTGTGCACCTTGCAACAATCATCACAGAGCTTCAACACTCTGTCTTCCTTTTCCTCTGGCTCTCCCTACCTGCAATATATAGATAAAATCAAGCTTTGATACCACATTGGTGGTGTGTATCAGAGTATTTTATTTATCTACTCTACCTCCCTTTGCCTGCAGTCTACAGACAAAAATTGGCTTTGATACCAGTTGACGCAGACCTTCTGACCCTCGGGCCAAGAATTCGCATAGGATCATTCTTCTTCAAATATGTAGAACTGAAATAGTTCTTTTGGACCTCACTGGAACCTTACGAATTTGATCCATAGGTCCTTCACGAAAAATCCACCGTCACAAGAAATGCACCAGGCATGAGTCTTCACCTATACACGACCACCAGATATGACCACAAACTTTTCTGAAAAAGGATTTCGGGTTTCGTGACTTCGGGAATCCTGAAGTCATGAGTCTCTTGACTCTTCAATCCCCATTACCTAGAATGTCGAAATGTTGAAATGCCAAAATTTCGGTTCTATGTGACTGCGTCCTCCATGACCACATCCCTTCTCCAAATACACATCACATTTCACGACTTCGGGGTTTTCAACACCAAGATCCCCGACTCCTTGTCATCAGAAGTACTAAAAAGATGAACCCTGAAATGCCAAATTGTGTGACCACAGCCCCACTCCAAAGATACATCGTGTTTCATGACTTCGGGGGTTTCAACACCCAGAGCCCCGGATCCTTTTCATCAGAAGTTCTGAAAATACGAACCCTGAAATGCCGAACTTCCATGCCTGTGGGAGATCAACAGTTGTGAGCCTCCCCTGATCTGATGACTTACATTCTTTCAGGATTTCGTGGGTCAAGAGTCTCGACTCTTGCCCTTTGTATCTCCTGGTAGCCGAAATTCCGAAATCTCCTTTCGGGGATTTCCCCGAAACCCTGACCACTCACCACGTGTCCTCCTATGGATGGTCATGATGCTTTTGGGATTTCGTGAGTCGGGACTTTTTGTCTCATGACTCCTTCTCCTTGAACTGTCGGTATTTAAAACCCCGATGGCTTCCAGATTTCTGTCACGCGTCCTCTCAACATTGGATGGTTCTAATCTTTTTAAGATTTTGACAAGTCCTTCCCTTTGCATGTACGAGGGTTAAACCTCGTGCACCTTCTCCTGGATCCGATGGCTATCGGCTCCCTGCGCTAGATATGAAGGCCCAGATCTGTTCTTCTACGCTCTCTCCTCCTGCTGCCTGGACATAAAACTCAACGGTCTAGATCTTTTCTCAAGTGCCCAAATCAATGACAGTTGTACTCTCCTGGGCTCATGCTTCTTCCTTCCCCTTGGAATATTTCTTGTTCCAAAAAGGCCTCGGCCTTCATCTTTGCTGTGAAGCCTGTATCCTCGGCTCCCGCCTGTATTCTAAGGATGTTGTCCCTCCTGAGCTTTGTCAACTCTGAAACCTTAAATGTTTCTCAACCTCTGCACTTTTTTCAAGGTCCCTGCACACAACTGTGCCATCCGTCCTGAGCTTGTCAACTCAGAAACCTTGAAAGATTTCTCAATCCTCTGCTCCTCTCGGCTACTTCTCTATGTGCAAAGGCACTGTTCCTCCTAAGCTTATAAACTTGAGACAAGTTCACTCTGAGCACACTTCTTGCGCTATTCCTTCTGAGCTTAAGAACCTCAAACAAGTTCTTATTCGCACACTCCTTGTGCTGCTGAGTTTTCGGATAAATCAATTCGAAATATTTCTTGCAAAGAAATGCTTCACGTCCTCCTGGAATTCTTCTACTCGATGCACACCTTGCAGAGCCTTTCTTCACAAAGTGTTTAGTAAATCTGTAAGTGCCTTCTCCTTGACACTTCCCTTTCCTTAGAAATCAAAATAGAGTTCCCTAGTGCACTTTATGCACTCGCTCAATGCCCTCCTGGCAGAGTTTCCATAGAACCCTCAATGATTCTGTTTTCTCTGTGCCTTTCTCTGCATAGTCTTCACCTCCAAGGTGTTCAACAACCTTGAGGCTTCTCCTTGAGTATAATACTTCCTCTGGTGTGCCCTCCTGGCACATCTCTTTATGAAATTCCCCAGAACTTAGAAGTGCACTCTATGCACAGGCTTACAGAACCCCCAGTATTCTATCATGCAACCTCTTGCATGAAACCACAAAGAACCCAATCATGAAATCAAGGAACTCACATATAGGGAAATCTATATATCCCTACAGATGGAACTTAACATACATCTACAAAATATCATAAACACATAAAGACATTCATCAACATACACAGAATAACATGCATACACAAAATAACATGCAGGAAAAATTACTTTGATTGTATTAACATGAGATGCCTCTTTATAATGTGAGCTCGGACTGCCACAGAGTCTTGGTTTTCCTCTCTTCTCTCTAAACTATTCTATGTTCTACTCCCTCTTTGCCTTCTAACTGCTAAAGACAAAAGAAGATGTTTTTACAAAAGGGGGCTCCTCGAGCACTTCCCTCCATCCTCACCAACTCTCATTAATTTACTCTCAATTACATTGAATGGTTGTCTAGTCTAAATTGGATCTAGATATCATCCTTACAACTATTTAAGGCAAAATTTATCTAAATCCTGTGCACATGCATGGATTTTGGCTCTACCAGACTTACAATCATTAAATACAATTTCAAAATTTGAAATTTGAAAGTGAGAGGCTGTGTCTCTCTTTTCCATTGAACAAGCACTTTGATGTGCTGGTTGGATGGCATGTAGCTAGCTTGGAGTGATGCTCCTACATCAATTACCATTTACAACTCCCCGACAATGACGCCAAAATGTTGGTGTATAAATATGTTCGATATTTTACACTCATTTATATGTCAATCCGGAATTTGTAATCAAAAGATTTTTTACACTCTATGTGTCGAGAATAGGTAACCTACCTATGTTTGTTGTATATAGCTTAAGCATGAAATAATTAATAACATAATAATATGTTTCTAATATTTCTGAATACTTCACACAACTTTAAACTTAGAAGAGAAAACTAATAATAAAACTTCTCAAGCAAAAAATCAATCAGAAGGTTCTTTCTTACGTGACAATTTTGTTCACCAGACTTATGAATTAGAGAGATGATCTTAAGATATTGTTTCCTATAGCAATAAAAAAAAAGTGATTAACAATCAAATTCACTCACTCTTGAAACATAAATCAATCCCAACTCTATTCTATTCAAGCAAACCTTCTTTAGTATAGGGAGTAGTCATCATGACTAAGAGACTTCATTATGGAACATGAAAATAAGTGATAAAGTCTCGTGGTTCTTGTATCCACTAAGAACACTACAATCAAAAAATTAAAATAACATTTTCTTAACAATCCCACACATCAAACAGTTAAATGTCAATCTGCAATATTAGAAAAAGAAACTATCTATTTGGTCTATTGTCTAATTACTCACACCAATTTAGAAACAAATGATTTTATGTTGAACATTTTAAAATGTATTTGAAATCATTGACAACACACCACTGTTAAATACTCACACAATCACACAAAGAATATACAGGGAGGTTTACCTTGGTTGGGGTGGTGGGCCCTTGCTGAACCAACATGGTACCTCTAAAAAGATAATAGACAAAACATTCTAATCATACTTAGTAATTTCACAACAGATCATTTGTATTTCTTCAACTGGTAAATTGAATCAACAGTTCATCATCTCGTACATAAAAACAATGTGTATCATATGGTTCTTACTACTTGCTTCATTACATCCATCATATCCTATTTCCTATACAACATCCCTTATAAAGAAGGTGAGCCGATACTATCAAGATATAAGGATAAGTATCAAATAGTTTTTAAAATATTACAATTGGTATTTCACATCGAATCTCTAGGGATGGACTTCATCCTCATGACACAAAGTGCATGAGTGATGAAGTCTATTGTGATCTTGAAAACTGATTTAGAGACTTCAATCCAACTGACTTCTTGGAATATCCATCAACATACTCGTTCAACAAATGAATTCTGGAAACAGGGGTTTGGTATCGGAATACACACAGTTGCAAATATGAGTACTAGATTAGGCGCATGGGAAGTACTGGAATTGGCGGAAGACTTGGTACCAGAATGGTGCAGAGTTTGCAAGTACCATAATGGATGATGAGTTGTGCTAGTACCAGATGCCATGTTGTACAAGTACTGGAATAACACTAAGCAGTCAATACCAGAATAGGTGGAGCTTTAGGTACCGGAATAGACTTGGTACCAGATTATGCTATCGCTTGTAGTACGATAATGCTCTGTAGTTCATGTAGTACCAGAATAGTGAGGTACCTGATCAAAACTTCTTAGGAGTCAAATGATTAGGATCATACAAAATCAAACATTTAGTTGAATTAACTCAAGAAAACTAAACAAATCATGACTTAATCATAAGTTACCTCTCTATGTACATGAACAAGGTCATCAGGTGTATTTATGGAGGAAACAATCAAGTATATACTCATAGCATAGAAAAAATAGGCTCAGATACAGGGTAATATAGGGCATTAGAAGTGTCAAAATGGAGACTCAACAGTTATACCCTACGTGTTCTGAGTGTTGTCACAGAACCAGAGTGAATCCTTGTTCCTCTATTCATAGTCTCTCTTATCACGTGAATTATCACCCTGTCTGCAAAGGTAATTATGGTGTACCTTGTGTGTGCACCATTGGTCACAGAGGTTCTCACCCGATGATGGTAGTCAACTCCATGTCTCCCTCGGTTGGTCCACAAAGAAAACCTTTGTTTTCTCAAGCCCAATTTTTGATAGAGGAATCTTTTATGGTTGTTGGGTAGACTGTTGGTTGTTATGGTTTGCTGGTGTATTGTCGACATTGCTCGATTTTTGTCTTGTATCGATTGATTATGTTGACAGTGGTGTTGGTTTTGTTATCTAGTCACTGCATTTGTTATTATAATAGAATGGATAAGATCAACATGGTGAATTGGATTGAATGCACAGTCGTTGTCTCTTACATTGGAATGGTTGAATTGTTAACCCAACATTATTTTACAATTGGTTAATGCATAGTGATGCTTCATGTGTGATGCGTGGGTATGTGTGGCATTCCTACAACATGATAGGTTGAGTTAATAATTACTGTGACTATGTGTTTTAAAATTGTCAAATGGGAATGTTGCAATCATGGTAATTATGGAATGACTATCCGTTGTATTTGTTATCGATATTATTTGATTTCTCCATTAGAGAAGGTCACAGGTTTTTAAACATGGATTTGTTGCAATTCAATCAATTTTGTTATGATATTGGGAATATTGTTGTTACCTCGTTATATCGATTGATAGCCCAACGTTAAGGATGTTTAAATTCAGAGTGATTGAACCCCTACAGTCACATTAATACTCTGTGTTTTTCGAATGGTCTGTGTATTCTGAGCATAGTGTGAGTTTAAATGTTGATTGATGTTTATGTGTTTAAGTCACAAGTCAGGATCTTTTCATTTTAAATATGGATCATTGTGTTTGACCATCCACTATGTATGATTAATGAATATTGTACATTTTAAAAGTGATAGTCACGGGTGTTGTGGCAGTATGATGTCGTTACAATTGTATATGGAATTGAAGAGTTAAATTAGGCATTCTTTATGTGTCTATGTTGATGGAAGGTGGTTGATTTTTGATACTGAACAGAGTGGAATTAAGTGATTGTTTATTCATTTGGGAATTGTTTTAAAATATGAAATGGATAAATGAGATGAATAAAGATCCCCTACAAGATATTGTGGAATGCATACTATCTTGTTTTGATGACACTGTGTTAAATATTTGATTTCAAACAGTGATCAAGTTAATGCACATAATTGTTTGAACTATGCATAGTAATTGTTTTTGGGGTCACAGTGGTTATTTGGTTGGTGTATTTTGTTTTACAGAATGGTTTTATAGATTACTTAATTAATTTTATAAACAATAACCACTCTATTCCCCCATCATTATTTTGATTTTCACTAATTACAATCCCATATCCTTCCCACATTCATTTTTCACTCCTTGTTGTAAAATTTAATTACAGTCAAGAAGAATTCTGTATTGAAGCAGTTTAAAGTCGCAATTTCTTGGTTGGATTACAGTGATGTTTTCTTTGGTTTGCATTACAACTTATTGTTTGTGGTCTTTGAGAAGTAACCATGTTTCTGTTCCCCCTCATTATATCATGTTTTTCTCAATACAAACCCCCCACATGTCCTAGGACCTTTTGTTCACCCCCTTCTCATTGACAACAGTTAAACAATTTATATGGATTAGATTGCATGAATATGATATGTTGCTGAGCCAAAATCTATTTCATATTTTTAAAGAGTTTTCATGTATGGTTTTTAAAAGAACTATTTGTTAATCACTCTTGCATGTAGGAATGAGTTTTTTCAGACAAGGTATCCATCATAGAGGCAAACAAGGAAGAGGCATTGGAACAGAGCCCCAAGAAGGCCAACATTCTCCATACACTTTGACACTGACTCACAAGAGTTAGGCTAGTTGTTTGAGGTCGGATTTTTCAGTTGGATTGGGCAAGGAGTGGTCCAAACTAGGCCTGAAAGGCCTCATTTCCAAGCTACACAAGCCCTTGATATTCTCGTTCCCCCTCATGTCTCATTTCAGCTCGAGGTTCCCGAAAATGATGGATGGAAAGAGATTGTCAACCTGACAGTCTCCCAACATCGTGGATGGCCCAATTTGTCCTTACCTGCTCCCCCGCATGTTAACCAATTTTTCCAAGATACACTTGTCCACTCACCAGTTCAGTCCTCTCATGCTAGAAAAAAGTTGAAAATTGAGGCCTAACATGCCCTTCACAAAGGAAAATCCACTGTTGCCCCTTCCTCACCCTCCAATGGCTCTGAAAAATCTATGTCTTCCCAGATGCATTTGAGGGATGATTGTTCTCATGTGATCAACGAGATTAGGCCTAAAGGCTCAACACATCCAAAGGAAAATTCAGGAAAATCAAAGGGTGACAACAACAATCAAGGAAATATTGCATCTCATAGTGGGAAATATGGTTTTTGAGTTTTTATGTTATTTATTATTGATGGCAGTTGACTTCAGAAGTTTTGGACAACATGTTTTCTTTGGATAATGAGTAATATAATTTTTTGAAAATAATTTCAAATATCAATGAGATAAATTGTCAAATGTTAATGTGATGATGGGAGTCACAAGGAGGGGTGTTTTTCTTAATTAACTAGTTATGTTATATTTGTTATGAGCTAAAGGGAATCACAAGGGGTCTCACCTACTAGTTATTATTTATTTATAACCTTTATTATGATTATTACTTTTCCCCCTAACTAAAAATTTGGTTGAGTCTTTAGTTAATTTAACTAATGAGGTAGTTCAACCACTTCAACCAATTCTAATATGCTTAAAGGAAAAAGGAAAGGGAGGAACAAGAGGGGGATAGAAGGAAAATCATACGAAGGTTTTCTCTTTCAGTTTATGTTGAGATAGTTCAATTTTTATTAATTCCTTAATTTATCACAAGACTAATAATTTTTTATGATAACAGGGTCTTATTGTAGACAACAAGATTCAGGGCTGAATTACATCATTCATACACTTGTTTTTCAGAGGTGTTGATCTATCTTTAATAGTCTGTGTAGACTTATATGTTTGTGAATTAGTTTTCATGACCAACAAAGGCTATTGTGCAAAGCCGAGTGATCAACAATCTGTGGCAAGATGATCCAACTTTAAGAGTTCAGTTTTTGACTTTCTGTCAGAGGTCCTTTTGTATGTTCCATATGGGATTTCTAAGTTTGACTTTGGTTCGAAATATTTGCATGAAATTTTGTAAAAAGAATGACTCTTTGGTGAATTGGAATGAAATAAAGGATTGTTTTATGTCTCATCTGTCTTGATTATCATCTTGGTGTCTTTACTTCTGTCTCTACATTTCTTTCAGTAACTATTATATTCAGAAAATCATATTAAAATGAATTTTCCAGCAAGCTTTTAATTGTGAAAAGACTAGCCTAAGTACTTGTAGTAAATACTTGTGAGTCAAGATTTTATTTTGATGGATATAAACATAGGGTGATATTCCCATCTATTTTTCTTTAGCCAAGAAAAATCTAAAAATGCTTGAGTAAGATCATTTCATATCTTTTTCTCAATACATATATTTAGGGAATTGAACCAAACAACGACCAATCTCTCTATGGAAGGCACTATGTTACATGAAAATCAAATCATACTACTATAATTCGATGATGAGGAAGCATTGGTTCATAGTCAATTCATGCTTTAGGACCTTTAAGAATGTTATTAATTTGTAATATGTTATTTTTAATTGCTAAGTCTTTATCTTTGTAACTTTTGGTATGGACTCTTTCGAACTTTAGAATAATAACATTTTTATGTGTAATTTAATTATTTTTATTTTTTATAATTATTTTTGAAAAATATTTTTAATAGAATTTAATATTTTTTTTAAAAATTAAATATTCTGAATTAAAAATATATAAAAATAATTAATCATAATTTTGATGTAAAAAATGAAATCTAAATATAATTATAAAAAAATCCATAATCTTTTTTTTCTCAAATATTAATCATAAATTATCATTGATAAACGAGATAGACTAAAGTTTCATTTAA
>JASDQU010104133.1:30666-50541 GCA_032191745.1 Picea mariana
CATTAGAACTTAAAATAGAGTTCCCTAGTGCACTCTATGCACTCGCTCAATGCCCTCCTGGCAGAGTTTCCATAGAACCCTCAGTGATTCTGTTTTCTTTGTGCCTTTCTCTGCACAATATTCACCTCCAAGGTGTTAAACAACCTTGAGGATTCTCCTTGAGTCTAAGACTTCCTTTGGTGTGCCCTCCTGGCACATCTCTTTCTGAAATTCCCCATAACTTAGAAGTGCACTCTATGCACAGGCTTACAGAACCTGCAATATTCTATCATGCAACCTCTTGCATGAAACCACAAAGAACCCAATCCTAAAATCAAAGAACTCACATATAGGGAAATCTATCTATCCCTACAGATGCAACTTAACATACATCTACAGAATATCATAAACACATGAAGACATTCATCAACATACATAGAATAACATGCATACACAGAATAACATGCAGGAAAAACTACTCTGATTGTATTAACACGAGATGCCTCTTTACAATGTGAGCTTGGACTACCACAGAGTCTTGGCTCTCCTCTCTTCTCTCTAACCTATTCTATGTTCTACTCCCTCTTTGCCTTCTAACTACTGAAAACAAAAGAATATTTTTTTACAAAAGGGGGCTCCTCGAGCACTTCCCTCCATCCTCACCAACTCTCATTAATTTACTCTCAATTACATTGAATGGTTGTCTAGTCTGAATCGGATCTAGATCTCATCCTTACAACTATTTAAGGCAAACTTTATCTAAATCCTATGCACATGCATGGATTTTGCCTCTACCAGCCTTACAATCATTAAATACAATTTCAAAATTTGAAATTTGAAAATGAGAGGCTGCGCCTCTCTTTTCCATTGAACATGCACTTTGATGTGCTGGTTGGTTGGCGTGTAGCTGGCTTTGAGTGATGCTCCTGCATCAATTACCATTTACAACTCCTCGACAACGACGCCAAAATGTTGGTGTATAAATATGTTCAATATTTTACACTCATTTATATGTCAATCCGGGATTTGTAATCGAAATATTTTTTACACTCTATGTGTCGAGAATAGGTAATCTACCTATGTTTGTTGTATATATCTTAAGCATGAAATAATTAATAACATAATACTCTGTTTCTGATATTTCTGAATACTTCACACAACTTCAAACTTAGAAGAGAACACTGATAATAAAACTTCTCAAGCAAACAATCAATCAGAAGGTTCTTTCTTACGTGACAATTTTGTTCACCAGACTTATGAATTAGAGAGATGATCTTAAGATATTGTTTCCTGTAGCAATAAAAAAAAGTGATTAACAATTAAATTCGGTCACTCTTGAAACATAAATCAATCCCAACTCTATTCTATTCAAGAAAACCTTCTTTAGTACAGGGAGCAGTCATCATGACTGAGAGACTTCATTATGGAACATGAAAATAAGTGATAAAGTCTCATGGTTCTTGTATCCACTAAGAACACTACAATCAAAAACTTAAAATAACATTTTCTTAACAATCCCACACATCAAATAGTTAAATGTCAATCTGCAATATTAGAAAAAGAAACTATCTATTTGGTCTATTGTCTAATTACTCACACCAATTTAGAAACAAATGATTTTATGCTGAACTTTTAAAATGTATTTGAAATCATTGACAACACACCACTATTAAATACTCACACAATCACACAAAGCATATACAAGGAGGCTTACCTTGGTTGGGGTGGTGGGCCCTTGCTGAACCAACAAGGTACCTCTAAAAAGATAACAGACAAAACATTCTAATCATACTTAGGAATTTCACAATAGATCATTTGTATTTCTTCAACTGGTAAATTGAATCAACAGTTCATCATCTCGTACATAAAAAAAATGTGTATCATATGGTTCTTACTACTTGCTTCATTACATCCATCATATCCTATCAAATAGTTTTTAAAATATTACAATTGGTATTTCACATCGAATCTCTAGGGATGGACTTCATCCTCATGACACAAAGTGCATGAGTGATGAAGTCTATTGTGATCTTGAAAACTGATTTAGAGACTTCAATCCAACTGACTTCTTGGAATATCCATCAACATACTCATTCAACAAATGAATTCTGGAAATAGGGGTTTGGTATCGGGATACACACAGTCGCAAATATGAGTACCACATTAGGCGCATGGGAAGTACCAGAATGGTGCAGAGTTTGAAAGTACCATAATGGATGCTGAGTTGTGCTAGTACCAGATGCGATGTTGTACAAGTACTGGAATAACACTAAGCAGTCAATACCAGAATAGGTGGAGCTTTGGGTACAAGAATAGACTTGGTACCAGATTATGCTATCGCTTGTAGTACGATAATGCTCTGTAGTTGTAGTACCAGAATAGTGAGGTACCAGATCAAAACTTCTTAGGAGTCAAATGATTAGGATCATACAAAATCAAACATTTAGTTGAATTAACTCAAGAAAACTAAACAAATCATGACTTAATCATAAGTTACCTCTCTATGTACATGAGCAAGGTCATCAGGTGTATTTATGGACGAAACAATCAAGTATATACTCATAGCATAGGAAAAATAGGCTCAGATACAGGGTAATATAGGGCATTAGAAGTGTCAAAATGGAGACTCAACAGTTATACCCTATGTGTTCTGAGTGTTTTCACATAACCAGAGTGAATCCTTGCTCCTCTATTCATAGTCTCTCTTATCACGTGAATTATCACCCTGTCTGCGAAGTTAGTTATGGTATACCCTGTGTGTGCACCATTGGTCACAGAGGTTCTCACCCAATGATGGTAGTCGACTCCATGTCTCCCTCAGTTGGTCCACAGAGAAAACCTTTGTTTTCTCAAGCCCAATTTTTGATAGAGGAAGCTTTTATGGTTGTTGGGTAGACTATTGGTTGTTATGATTTGCTGGTGTATTGTCGACATTGCTCGATTTTTGTCTCGTCTCTATTGATTATGTTGACAATGGTGTTGGTTTTGGTATCTAGTCACTGCATTTGTTATTGTAATCGAATGGATAAGATCAACATGGTGAATTGGATTGAATGCAAAGTCGTTGTCTCTTACATTGCAATGGTTGAATTGTTAACCCAACATTATTTTACAATTGGTTAATGCACAGTGATGCTTCATGTGTGATGCATGGGTATGTGTGGCATTCCTACAACACGATAGGTTGAGTTAATAATTACTATGACTATGTGTTTTAAAATTTTCAAATGGGAATGTTGCAATCGTGGTAATTATGAGATGACTTTCCATTGTATTTGTTATCGATATTATTTGATTGCTCCATTAGAGAAGGTCACGGGTTTTTAAACATGGCTTTGTTGCAATTCGATCAATTTTGTTATGATATCAGGAATACTGTTGTTACCTTGCTATATCGATTGATATCCCAACGTTAAGGATGTTTAAATTTATAGTGATTGAACCCCTACAGTCACATTAATACTCTGTGTTTTTTGAATGGTTTGTGTATTCCGAGCATAGTGTGAGTTTAAATGTTGATTGATGTCTGTGTGTTTAAGTCGCAAGTCAGGATCTTTGCATTTTAAATATGGATCATTGTGTTTGACCATCCACTATGTATGATTAATGAATATCGTACATTTTAAAAGTGATAGTCATGGGTGTTGTGGCAGTATGATGTCATTACAATTGTAGATGGAATTGAAGAGTTAAATTAGGCATTCTTTATGTGTCTATGTTGATGTAAGGTGGTTGATTTTTGATACTGAACATAGTGGAATTAAGTGACTGTTTATTCATTTGGGAATTGTTTTAAAATATCAAATGGATAAATGAGATGAACAAAGCTCCCCTACAGGCTATTGTGGAATGCATACTATCTTGTTTTGATGACATTGTGTTAAATATTTGATTTCAAACAGTGATCAAGTTAATGCACATAATTGTTTGAACTGTGCATAGTAATTGTTTTTGGGGTCACAGTGGTTATTTGGTTGGTGTATTTCGTTTTACAGAATGGTTTTATAGATTACTTAATTAATTTTATAAACAATAACTGCTCTATTCCCCTATCATTATTTTGATTTTCACTAACTACAATCCCATATCCTTCCCACATTCATTTTTCACTCCCTGTTGTAAAATTTAATTACAATCAAGAATAATTCTGTATTGAAGCAGTGTAAAGTCGCAATTTCTTGGTTGGATTACAGTGATGTTTTCTTTGGTTTGCATTACATTTTATTGTTTGTGGTCTTTAATAAGTAACCATGTTTCTTTTCCCCCTCATTATATCATGTTTTGCTCAATACAAACCCCCCGCATGTCCTAGGACCTTTTGTTCACTCCCTTCTCATTGACAACTGTTAAACAATTTATATGGATTAGATTCCATGAATATGATATGTTGCTGAGCCAAAATCTATTTCATATTTTTAAAGAGTTTTCATGTATGGTTTTTAAAAGAACTATTTGTTAATCAATCATGCATGCAGGAATGATTTTTTTCAGCCAAGGTAGCCATCACAGAGGCAAACAAGGAAGAGGTAATTGGAACAGAGGCCCAAGAAGGCCAAGATTCTCCATACACTTTGACATCGAATCGCAAGAGTTAGGCCAATTGTTTGAGGTCATATTTTTCAGTTGGACTGGGCAAGGAGTGGTCCAAACTAGGCCTGAAAGGCCTCCTTTCCAAGCTACACAAGCCCCTGATATTCTCATTCCCCATCATGTCTCATTTCAGCTCGAGGTTCCCGAAAATGATGGATGGAAAGAGATTGTCAACCTGACAGTCTCCCAACATCGTGGATGGCCCAATTTGTCCTTACCTACTCCCTCGCCTATTAACCAATTTTTCCAATATACACTTGTCCACTCACCAGTTCATTCCTCTCATGCTAGAAAAAAGTTGAAAATTGAGGCCCAACATGCCCTTCACAAAGGAAAATCCATTGTTTCCCCTTCCTCACCCTCCAATGGCTCTGATAAATCTATGTCTTCCCAGATGCATTTGAGGGATGATTGTTCTCACGTGATCAATGAGATTAGGCCTAAAGGCTCAACACATCCAAAGGAAAATTCAGGAAAATCAAAGGGTGACAACAACAATCAAGGAAATATTGCATCTCATAGTGGGAAATATGGTTTTTGAGTTTTTATGTTATTTATTATTGACGACAGTTGACTTCAGAAGTTTTGGACAACATGTTTTCTTTGGATAATGAGTAATATATTTTTTTGAAAATAATTTCAAATATCAATGAGATAAATTGTCAAATGTTAATGTGATGATGGGAGTCACAAGGAGGGGTGTTTTTCTTGATTAACTAGTTATGTTATGTTTGTTATGAGCTAAAGGGAATCACAAGGGGTCCCACCTACTAGTTATTATTTATTTATAACCTTTATTATGATTATTACTTTTCCCCCTAACTAAAAATTTGGTTGAGTCTTTAGTTAATTTAACTAATGAGATAGTTCAACTACTTCAACCAATTCTAATATGCTTAAAGGAAAAAGGAAAGGGAGGAACAAGAGGGGGATAGAAGGAGAAGAATACTAAGGTTTTCCCTTTCAGTTTATGTTGAGATAGTTCAATTTTTATTAATTCCTTAATTTATCACAAGACTAATTATTTTTTACGATAGAAGGGTCTTATTGTAGACAACAAGATTCAGGGCTAAATTACATCATTCATACACTTGTTTTTCAGAGGTGTTGATCTATCTTTGATAGTCTATGTAGACTTGTATGTTTGTGAATTAGTTTTCATGACCGACAAAGGCTATTGTGCAGAGTCGAGTGATCAACAATCTGTGGCAAGCTAATCCAACTTTTAGAGTTCAGTTTTTGAATTTCTATCAGAGGTCCTTTTGTATGTTCCATAGGGGATTTCTAAGTTTGACTTTGGTTCGAAATATCAGCATGAAATTTTGTAAAAAGAATGACTCTTTGGTGAATTGGAATGAAATAAAGGATTGTTTTATGTCTCATCTGTCTTGATTATCATCTTGGTGTCTTTACTTCTATCTCTACATTTATTTCAGTAACTATTATATTCAGAAAATCATATTAAAATGAATTTTCTAGCAAGCTTTTAATTGTGAAAAGACTAGCCTAAGTACTTGTAGTAAATACTTGTGAGTCAAGATTTTATTTTGATGGCTATAAACATAGGGTGATATTCCCATCTATTTTTCTTTAGCCAAGCAAAATCTAAAAATGCTTGAGTAAGATCATTTCATATATTTTCCTCAACACATATATTTAGGGAATTGAACCAAACAACGGACAATCTCTCTATGGAAGGCACTATGTTACATGAAAATCAAATCATACTACTATGATTTGATGATGGGGAAGCATTGGTTCATAGTCAATTCATGCTTTAGGACCTTTAAGAATGTTATTAATTTGTAATATGTTATTTTTAATTGCTAAGTCTTTATCTTTGTAACTTTTGGTATGGACTCTTTCGAACTTTAGAATAATAACATTTTTATGTGTAATTTAATTATTTTTATTTTTTATAATTATTTTTGAAAAATATTTTTAATAAAATTAAATATTTTTTTTAAAATTAAATATTATGAATTAAAAATATATAAAAATAATTAATCATAATTTTGATGTAAAAAATTAAATCTAAATATAATTATAAAAAAATCCATAATCTTTTTTTTCTCAAATATTAATCATAAATTATCATTGATAAACGAGATAGACTAAAGTTTCATTTAATTTCTATAATAGATCAAATTACATCTTCTAATCAAATTGCTTAAATATCTTAAATATCTACAACATAATTGGTTGTGTAATTGTTTTTTTTTTTTACAAATACACGAAATTTTTTTCTTATTCTATCACCAAAGGATCCATACAAAAATTATCAGCGATAGGTCTGCCACTTGGGAAACAAGACTAGTAGTAGAGGAAAAGCTTATTTGTCCATATAGTTTGAACAATGTTTTTAAACAATTTCGATCTTACTAAATAAGAAAAATATGTAATGTACTAAGAGCGATTATAATCTATCATTAAGACATGCCTACTCTTCATTTTAACAACATTTAAATGAAAAATCATACTATTTGGTCCAATGGAAGAGGTCCATGTGGCTCTTGTGGAGGAGAAACAACTCCCATCCTATTAATCTACATTCTTTCTATTGAACTAGAGGGTAGAAGATGTGACAAGACTTCATGAGGGAAGAGGTGGAATTCATCGAGATGGAGTTGGATGGTACTCTATGCTTCTTCCCTGGTTTTCAACAATTTCCCCAAAAGCATATTCATGTATCAATAAAGTTCTACTGTGCACCAATATTTTGACTCCCACACATAAGAGATTCTAATGTTGGGCACCCAATTGATAATTCCTTCATCCACCTCCTGCATTGGAGTAAGAGTGCATTATGTTTGAATATTTGCTTCAACTTATGTGATTTGATCCTAGATATACTAAGGGATGGTGTCTTGGAAAGATGGCACTGTTGTGTGTGCTTCTTGTTGGACTCTGGTGGTGGGAGTGCTTTCTACTCTATGAATGGAGGATGTTGATCCAGATTTAGGAACAAAACGAACTGATTAATAGACTGAATACAATAATAAACACAAAGATATGAAGAACAAGACAAATATCGAGTGAACAATATCTTCTATTGAATAAATGAAATAGGTTGAAACTGTAAAACTTCATAATTGAAACACTTGGTAGAATGGTGGTAGCTATCTCTGAGAAGTGATGTGGCTGCTACACGCATCAGTCTGAGAAGAATGATTGCAATGAGGGTCCAGAGGCCTTTTTGATATTACTCATGAATTCCAAAACCCTAAACATCCAAAAACCTAACCCTAGGAGATGAAACGCCAAAAGTTATGTGGGCCCCTATGGGTAAGTTGGTACCTCAACTTCCCGGTGTTGTAAATTTTGCATACGACCTTCAGTTTAGGTGCGTGATAGCCCATTGGAAAGGTCTTTTAGAGAAATACACATTATGCCATCAAAATATGACTCCATCTACAGTTTGATTGTGGCTAGCCAAAAAATCAATGTTTAAGGCCCCAAAGCATCCCTGGAAGTACAACAAGATGTGTTGACATGAAAACATACAAAATAATCTAGTTGGATTAGGTGGGAGGACACCAATATCCACCTGGAAGATGTGTATGGCTTTAGACAACCTCGAAAGTGTATAACCCACAAGTACAAAGAAGTACAAAAGAATGCGTTGAACAAAAAATTGTCAATAGGAGCCAGTTGGAATAGGTGAATAACCACCAATATCCACTTGGATCAATCCTCCCCCCTTAGGAAGAAATGGTGTCCATTGTATTGAGTTACCCCATCAAGTGAGGAAAATTATGTTGAATTTGGCCCCGGCTAAGCCACTTTCCTTAGTGTATGATTTTCCTTTCCTTGACAACCCGATAAATATGGATCCTTTATTGGTGAGTGCCCTTGACCTGTGTGTCCACTATATAATTAGTGGATTCTTATTCCATGCAGTCAGGGTTGAGCTTTGTTGGTTTTAGCTATTCGGTGATATCTGAGGTGTCCAATAATGGTGGAAAATATGGCCAAAGGAGGTCCACATTGAACACTGGGTGCAAGCCAAGGAAGGGTGGAGTGTTGAGCTCAAAAGAATTACTACCCACATCCTTGGTGATAATGTAAGGCCCATAGCGAAGTGAGAGGAGATTATGATGGGGACCTCTAAGACGCTCCTTCTACAAATGTAACTAGACTTAGTCTCCAACCTCAAACTGGTGTGGTACCCTATGTTGATCATGGTGCTACTTGTACTTAGCATTGGATTTCTACAAAATATCTTGGACCTGTTGGCAGATGTGTTGAATCTGCTCAATGAATCTGGTGGTTTTATCGGTCTCAAATTGAACATGGGAAGAGCTTATCTATGTGGTGGAAAGAGGTAGTGCAATATCAATGGGACCCAAGGGTTGGAATCCTAGCCCCACCAATCAACCAATGACCAAGATTATGCCACCAATGGATAACTATATTAGTTGGAAAGACACCGTAGAGGAAAATGAGGACTTATGGGTCCCCTCTTCCTTCTTGGGAGGACTCTTGGGTTCCCTAATGGTGAGCTCTTCTTACAATGGAAGGAAAATGACAAATTATGAAGAAAATCAATGGCTATTCCCTCAAGAGGTGAGTGGAATGACCTATCACAATGATGCTTGAATACTCCTAGGAGAAAAGAGGGCTCTCAAGGGAGAATTACGGCAACATAACAATACTATGAAGATCTTGGTTTCTTAGTGCACCCTTGGCCTCCATTTATAGAATTTCTTCAAGGAAAAATTAAACTGTTTCTTAGTGTGAACAAGGGGCCCTTTAGGGCACCCTTTGATCCTTGACCAACCCCCCATTCGGATTTTTCTCAGATATGAAGGTAAAATCAAGTTGGAACTGGTCCATAAGTTGTTGGGGGGACGAAAAGAACCATAAATGCACCATTCATAGGAGTGTACATATTTTATCGTACACAACAACACATATGGCGTATTGTGTGCTCTACAGGCTTCATTGGCCCACACACTGTGCATGCACTTCCTTTAGTGAGTTTGCGCATGTTAATTTTTGCCCAATTGTATAGTTTTTGCCTTTTGAAATGCATTTTGGTGTTGCAGGTGAACTAATAGTTGTTGTCATTTTTGTATTTTTGTAACCATTTGCATGCAATGTTGCAAACAATATTTCAGTGATAATAGATGCCCCTGATGTGTAAGGTTAGGAGCATACGTATAACCGAAATACATCAATGTTTCTTGTACTCAGAGTTCCATTGTAGAGTGTTGAGAGGAACTGCAAGAGCGATTCGTTAGAGGGAGAGGGGAAACTATGGGACCCAAATATTTCTCTAGGGAGAAAAAAATATAATTTTTATACAAATGAGGTGGGAATGCCCCATGCTCATGTCACGTAACTAAAAATGTAAGACAGTAAATGAAGTTGTATGTTGATGTAGATAAATCAAGCACCCTCTGGGGTGGTTTGATAACAATAGATGAAAAATTTGAATGGTGAACATACTCTGAAAAGAGGCAAGGAAACCTGTAAGAAGTGTTGATGACTCATGGGCATTGATGGCCTAAAAAATTCAGAGGTCTTCGGATGGTATAAAACAACTACAATAGTCGCACACTAATACCCACCATAACATGAGATTTTGTTGAATTCAAATGTTATGGGGGTCAACAGAATCAAAGAGCAATGATGATTCTCTTTGTGCCATTCGAGACTCCTCATTGTAAAGGTGATGAGAGTCAAGGTATTGTTTCCCTTCTGCAAACTATGCTAATGTTGACAGAAAGGGAGACACGACTCCAAGAAGCCAAGGTCTTCATGAAATCCAAGGAAATAAGATCAGAAACTCATAGGGAACATGAACGAAGTCAAGATGCAGTGAGACTCAAGACTTCCCTTGGTTGGGGGTATGTTTGAAGGATGATTGGCAGTAACCATAAAACTGTATCTAGTGTCAGGGGGGCGACTAGATATGGGGTTAAATTGTGCCAGAGGATTGACAAAGTGGACAAACTCATAGATCACGGGTACATGGACTTTGGGATACTCTAGGTTTATGAACGATGTCAAAATGAGAAAAGGAGAGTGGATGCCCCGACCAAGGGAAACATGGGTTGCATTGCCAGGAAAAGAAGTTCATCAACTAAGTAAATGCTGGAAACAAAGGCTTTTTACAATTACCAAATAAATAAAGAATAATTTGGGATGATTGTACAAATATAGAAATGGGTGCCCCAGTGCGAGATGGATTGGCCTATGAGGGCACAAGTTGCACACAAAAATGGTGGAGGGTGGAGGCCCCATGGGTGGGGTTTTGTATGAGGTAAATGAATGGAGGGCAATCTGCAGATGGGAAAATTGATTGTGGATGAAATGGAGGGTTAATTATACTATAGAGGTGCAATCGAATAGAACCGAGATGAGATAACCTGGGAGCCCATTGGGAGAGCTAGCAATATGATGAGAAGGATTATGTGGTTGATTATTAGAAATGCATTATCAGGACTCCCATCCCTAGGGGGTGAAAGATACATGTAACATGAGTGTTAAATTGCCAAGGGGAAATATGAATGGGACAACTCATGTGGGGGAGAGTGCTACCAGGTGACAGTACCAAAATGCAGTAGAGGTGACTGTACTAAAGAGCCAGATGTAGGGACCCTAAAGGTGATTGTTGAAGGGTGTAACTGGGAGATGCAATTGATATTCATAGGGAATGATTACATGCCAGTGTCGAACATATAACTGAAGGTGTTGCACCATTTGTGATGACCAAGTACCTGCAAACATTAACAACTGAATACCCGACATGAACAATATCTAATGATAAAGAACTTATAATAATTATTTGATAATTTTGAACATGAGCTTGTGTACCTAGATGTGACGTGAGAAAAATGCTCCCCCGGGGTCGAGTTTATATGGTGGTCTGGGGAACGTGAATGTGTATATGGTGGGACCATGATCCTGTGGCTAGCACAGTCAACGATAATTTGGTCGATGAAAGGGGTTGGAAATTTTTCTTTGGGACAAGCATGGTTGAGATTGTGAAAGTCGGTGTAGACGCGAATAGTGACCTGTTTTGTGTTAACGGGGAGAAGGTTGGAAACCCATGAGGTATATGCAATGGGGTCGATGAACCCGGTAACACGTAACTTGTCTATTTTGGCATTGTTATCCATAGCTTTGGATGGGTGAAGTGGGTGCTTCTTTTGACAGACTAGGGTGACATTTGGCCACATGTTAATGCAATGTTTGACTATAGAAGGATCAAGGCTGAGAATCTCCGTATACGACCAGGAAAAAATGTCTCGGTATTCATGAAAGAGAGCTTTGTAAGATGTGAGTTCCTCAGGGGAGCATGTGGCACCAATGGTGATTTATTCTACGATTCCCGGTTTGATGGAAATGTCGATTTTGATGGTGGGGGAGATATTGGCCATGTTGCCTTCTTCAAAATCATCTGGGGCAGAGATAGGGTTGTTGAACCATTATGTATGCCCTGAAGGAATAAAATACTTTGTTTTGATTGGACATACTGAGGCTTGGATAGGAGGGTCAAAGGCTTCCTGTGAGAGAAAAAGCGCTCGTCAATGGAGCACATTCCATGGACAATCAGGGGTAGTGAGTTCCTCCTAGATATCTTCGTCGCAGTGGAAAATGCGAGAATACAAGGGATCCGAGGAGGTGACACAACTGACTGTCACAATGTGATTGTCCTCAAGTGGTGAATATGTAGAAGGGATATCGCAACCATGTTGTGATGGCTCGCTTGACATAAACCAAATGTCCAGATACTGTGGGTGATAGACTGTGGTAGGAGGCAAGATTTACTGTGGGAAAT
The DNA here is from genome assembly GCA_032191745.1 of Picea mariana. Taxonomy (NCBI): domain Eukaryota; kingdom Viridiplantae; phylum Streptophyta; class Pinopsida; order Pinales; family Pinaceae; genus Picea; species Picea mariana. Next base: position 43,025 of record JASDQU010104133.1, read on the forward strand.
GAACCAGAGAATTGGGAGGATTTGGTGGAAGATCCTCAGACAATCTACCTATGAACCATGGAGGGGTGAAAAGTGACTCAGGTTCAGGGGAGGTGATGTTGACAGTATCTAGAGAGGAAAGGACCCTTGGTGAGGTGGTCGGATGTGGTTGAATATGGTTTGAATGATGACCTTGGTATGCCACAATCAAAGGACATCAATATCTAAAATGAGAAAGTGAGTCACATAGAGCGCAAGGGAAACTCATCCATTCAAGGACTTAGGTAGAGACATAATGAATGTTAGTGACATGGGTACCTGAAAGTGGTGATGGAGGGGGATATTGCTGAAAGGTTTGGCGTACTGCTGTTAGCATTTGGTGAAATTGAGGTAGAGTTGGGAAATGATGAGTGTAGTGGCCATATTTTGAACATATGGAACAAGAGAATTTGGTTTGCAAACCTTTACTTCCTGTAGTGGAGGACATAGTCGTAGTACTAAGCATGTTTGGAGAAGCATCGAGTGATGTGATTTCTCGAGGGAGTTGGATCAGATTGCATAACTTGGGAAGAGAAGGATATCTATTAGTGGGGTGTCCCTCTCTTTCGCATAGTGCACAAGGAGGTTGAACTCAGGGAGGAAGTGGAGCTGAGGGATCTTTCTTCTTCTGTCTTCCCCCAGCTGTAGTATTTGTGTTGGTAGTGTGGGGTGAGGGTGTTGCGACCAGAGTCTATACTGGAATCTGCATCGGGATTCCCTCTGACTGAGGAGAGAGGAATGGTTGAGGAACCATTCCGGGTCGTTGTAAATACCATACACGAATTGAAAGAACCATGTTGTGAAGGGAAAGCATCATGGCTACATGAAATGCTTGAACTCTGGATAGGGGGTAAAAGCAGTGATGATTTTAGGGGATAAATTTCTATCATGGGATAATTTCCCATGGTTTTTCCCAAAAAAGGATTCATTATTCTAAAAATGATTCGCCCAAATTCTATAGGATAAAATTATTTTACCTTAAAAATTGCCAAAATTTTATACAAACTATATAGAATCCTTAGAAATTTGAATATTTTTACAAAAATATCGCCAAACATTTATAGTTGGCATATGAAGGATTACTAAGATTCACCAAGGTTTCTACATTTTAAAATAAATTTCCACCCTTAAAATCATCCCTAGGTAAAAGAAGGGAATTTGAGTAATGACTTGAGGGATTGTCTCCCAAACTGAGATTTCCCTCTAGGGAGGGGGAAATCAGGGATAAGTGGTGCAGAAGGGTTCTCAAGGAAGTCCTTAGGTGATATTTATTTAACTGGTGGAACGTTTAGGTGTGGAGTGGCCTCAGTGGGAGGAATGGTGTCTCCAGTTTCAGTTCCATTGCAAAATACTACACACACTTGTGTTGAAGGGTGTATGAGAGGTTGTTCTCCATGGTATTCCCCCAGCAAGGATGGGTCCTTGAAAATTTTTGGGCCTATGTCAATGAGAGAATAAGAATATGAGCTACTGTAGACAAGAGGCAAGATGTTATCGATGTTGGCGGAATGGTTAGTCTCATAATGTGTAATTTGGTCGATGGTGACGATTTTCCCATTGTGGGGGAACATCATCATTCAAAACATAGAAGAGACTATGAACTTCATAGTGTACATGTAGCTACGTCCAAACAAGATATTGTAATCGAGCGGGGTGTTGACAACCTCAATGTTGATGAGGATGGTTTTTCCCCCGAGTTCGATGGGGACATTTTGGAAGAGCCCTTCAAGGGAATATGGTTGAGCATCATAGGCTCTTAAGGTGATGGTAGATGGTACTAGCTCAGGGGAGCCAATTTTCTTCCATACCATTTTGGACATGATGCATGTGAATGCACCTTCAGCAATGATACACCGATGAACCAAAATGTTCTGAATATTGACAGGTATCTGGAAAGATACCAGAGCGGGGAGACATGGTTCTCCGCTATCTAGATCAAATTTAATGAGTCTAGTATCAGTTGAGTCGACTTCCCCCAAGGTGGAAAGTAAGGATTTCCATTGCGTTGGATAGGTTTGGAGAATGTCCAATACAGACATGGTTGTAGGAGACTATGCAAAATCATCGACCAGACTGTAATTGTGTGTTGCCCTAGCCTGAGGGTTATTGACATTCCATCATAATGGAATGCAAGGGATACAAATGGGAGGTTCATTATTAGGGCATGGGATCATCAAGGGTTGTCTAGATATAGGTGGAGCCACTTCTAAAGTGGTGGGATTAGATTCAGAGGGTGCATTGTATTGATGACCGTGCGTTTGCAAAAGAATTTATTCTTCACTAGTGAGGAGGATGTTGTGATCTGCTGGATTACCATGGTGCATGGGCCTTGGGTTTTGATACTGTCCCATTTTTGGTGGGGCAAGATGTTCCTCCTGTTGGGTATTCAACACACCTTGGTGTGGAATAGGGTTTTTCAACACGGTCAGGGGTGGTTGTTGCAAATATTGTTGCGAGGCTGGTTGAGGGGCATGCAACGCTCGAGGATGTGGCGCGTTCATGGATTCTTTCATCCATTTAAAGTTGGAAATTTGGGGGAAATGGTGAGTATAATGTCCATGATCACCACAAAGAGTGCAAGGGAAGTTCGTCCAGAGGATTTTATTGTTGTTCTTCCCTTGGCATTTGTTGTTACTATCCCCTTAGGGGTTCTAGTTACTCTGATTCTGGTTTCCCCAACATGTTGGTTTTGTTAGGGGTTATTTCCACCTAGTCCCAGGTTATTATTTTTTCAGTTTTTTCCTTCTTGGAATTATTCGACTGATGGGACAGATTTTCCATATTCAACTATTCAAAATTATGAAGCTATTGAATGGGAGAGGTCTCAACAAGGTTAACACTAGCATGTGGTTGTCCATGCAGAGGAGCAACTGGCTGTGGAGGACTAGGAAACAGGAAATACAAATTGTTTTGTGGCAACGATCCATAGGGTGCATAGGAAGGTGAAGTGATTTCACTAGTTCCCATGTTATATGTTGAAGTAGAAGTGGAACCTGAACTTGGTTGAGAAGTCGGTCGCATCATGGGTGTTGGTGAGGGTCCACTCATGGGTGGAGGGGGAGAAATAGGATATGGATGTTGGTAATGGGGTAGATTGTGATACGATGGCCCTCCTTATGGTTGTGGATATTGAGGTGCACCATACATAGGTGGTGGTTGAATGTAAGGGTTGTGGTGTGTTGTGGTACTAATCAACCCATCGACATCATGAGACATTCTAGGTTTGTCCTGGCCAAATGGTAGGAGTCTGGGTGCATCAGGTAATACTATGTATAAGTAACTCGACTGAGCATAAATGAGGTTAAACTGTTGGGCCTTGCTAATAGATTCCTCTTTGGATTGGGGGAAGGTGGATGCCACATATTTGGAAAGTATAGAGACGAGTGATTTTAGAAACCAATCGAGACGTTCTTTGGTGGTTTCTTCTTTACATAAACTATGTCACCGATGCCATTCATGAATGTGGTCAGAAATATGCATAGATGAGGTTTGTTTTCACTAAGAGAGCAATTTTAAACTAGTTTTATGATGAACTGGTAGTTGAAAAAAGGACAAAAAGGATTTGGCCAAGGATTCAAAACTCACATGGGACCCTGATTTTTCATCCACATACCATTTGGTTGATGGACCAATGAGTGTTATTTGAAATAACCTTAATTAGATGGAGTCATCCATGATTTTGTTTAAAGAGCACCATAAGTGGAAGGTCATAACATGGTTGGCGGGATCTTCCCCCTATTTTCCTTCAAATTTTGGAATATATGAAGGTAGCTTGGTAGGCATATTGGGCCATGTGGGTTCATGTAAAATGGGATCATTCATGAGTTTAGTCAAATCCACAATGTTGAGAGATTCCAAGTATGTCATGGGGGGAGTTGTTGGAGGATTAGTTCTAGCCATGGTGTGAGAAGGTAGTGGACCTAACCCTTGAGAGGGATTTGGTGGGGTTCTACTTCTCCCTTGAGAATAATTTTTCCCCTCACCCCCTTGTGAATGAGAGCTAGTGGATGGATGACCTTGGGAATTGGACCTAAGCAAAGTGGAACCAAGAAAAAATGATCCCAAAATAGTGGCACTCACAAGGGTGTGAGATGGTTGAGCTGATGAGTCGACAAGACTAGGAACTCCTCTTAGAATAGGAGGGAACTCCTCCTAGAATGGGTCCCCTATGATGTCTGAATAGCAAAGTGAATGTGTGAAAATGGTGATGAGAGTAATAAATGAACAAGAGAATTGTATAATTTAGACCTTCACAAGATAATATAACTCACAATTGCATGTAACCAAATGAGCATCATGCATAAATAAACTGTAAATAAGCATACATGTGGGTAGGTGGATTTTGTCCACGTGGGGGAACAAATAAAACAAATGCTCATGTCCTAAAAGACATATCATCCTTCCTCTCAAATAGCACTGGACCTTCCAAGAGCACTCAACAGTGGGGTCTGAAGCCATCGTAAGAGGAACTAGTGAAGGATGAAATAATAAGTTATAATGAGGGGTAGAGGGTGCATATCCTGAAATAGTTGGTGATGTTTCCCAATAGCCACACAAAATATGATCAAGGTGCAATTGTAACCCACAATTTCCACCTGGGTAGATGTCCTAAATTTGGTCACTAGGTACCTCGGACAAAGTGTGGCATTTAGATTTTCGGTCTCAAAAATGGGTCTCGGGCTGGATCCCTTCCAAGAGTTGGGTTACTCAAGGGGAGACACACAGAACAACATTACCTCAGCCTTCAACCCTTCACAGGTATCTCCCTGCCTTATGGTGTAGGAGCACTTGACTTGGAGGATTTTAAAGTTCCCTATTTGTCAACAACTAATGTTTGAAAATCTAAGAACCAGATAACGGGGGGTTATTTGGATGCCTACCCCCAAGATCCTACCTAGACTAAAAAAATTTTTTTGGCACCTCCTGTGGAGGAAAAATTAATGAGTTTTTAGAAAATTTTTAGATGTGGTGGGATGAGAGATTGAGGGTGTGAACCAATCTCATTTGAATTAAGTGGCTGTGGATAGTTTCTCAAGAAATAGTGGGACGTTTCAGATTTCCTTTGTAGAAATCCTACTTCAACCTCCACAATTCGAGATGGAAATTATGTGAGTGAGGAGTGACTTTGTGTGTGATCAAGTGAAAAATGTGCCAAATTTTAATAAGTTACGTGTGAATTTTCAACATGTGGACTTCCTCTAGTCCTTACAAATCTTTGTTACCTAGCTTACTAAGTATCATTGGTAAAAAATTGTGGAATTTTAAAATTTCTAAAGAACTAGCATGTGGACATATGGGTCCTTACCAATCCTTTAAAGTCCCTAATGTTTTTTACACTAAGAAAGATTGAAAAACTATCCTAGATTGCAAGCATATGGACATGTATGGGTCAGTTACTTTGATCTTTAAACTCCCCTAGTGATGTAAACTAAGAAAGAAATTTCAAGAAACTATCCTAAATTTGCAACATGTGGGCATGTATGGGCCCTCACAACTTTAAGATGATTTCAAAATGAAACTAAGAGGATCCCTAGGGGGGCTTTGTCCTCTCCTAAATATTTTTGTTAAGGGAGATGAAATGTCCCCTTAACTACCTTTCTGATTCTCAAGATCACTCTATTGTGCGAGAGAAGAGCATACTCAATGATCAAAGTTAATTTATGGTCCCAATGTAAGTGTTTTATTTGTGATATAAATAATCTCAACTTAAATTTTAAAAACCAAACAAGCCATCCATGTGGCAACCAAAGAAAAAGAGGATAATATTTGGTTCTTTTTACCCCCTAAGTGCCTATGTTTAGCTAACCTTTCATATGGGAAAGGAGTCTAAGTGGAGTGCATTTAAAAATTGCATGAAAGAAAGAATTTGAAGGCTAGGGGCCTTCAAATTATCACAAAAACCCTTACAATTTTGAAACTCTATAAATGTGCACGGGTTACAATTCTGATAGAGGCGCAGTGGGTGCACAATGCAAAAAATACACAGAGAACAAAAGCCTTTTGGGCACACAGTGTGCATAATGCATTGATAATGAATCCTTTTGGGCGCACAGTGCGCTGAGTGCGCGTATGTGGTATGGAATACCCACACACTTTCTCATATATGTCAGGGGGGAATTTTTGAGTGAAATTCTCATCCTCCAACTCAAAATCTTGCTTTTGACAGGTAAGGTTGTGCCAATTTTGGTACCTTCAAGACAAATGGATTAAAAATAAGTTCTCTCTAAGCCCAAATAGGTTGGAATTTGATACCTTTCCCCAATATGGTCTCCAATCTGTTATGTCCATTTCGTCACTTGGGTGAGAAAAACAATGGCACTTGCATGCCTAGTTGGGACTGATAGACAAGACAAAGGTTCGTGAGTGGATTAAACAAGCCAAACATATGAAATAAACAAGTAAAAAAACTAAAACAACTAAGGAAATAAAAATTAGATTGCATAAGAAACTTTTAGAACCATAAACAATCAAACAATGACCAAGATTATGCCACCAATAGATAACTATATTAGTTGGAAAAACACCGTAGAGAAAAATGAGGACTTGTGGGTCCCCTCTTCCTCTTTGGGAGGGATATTGAGTTCCCTAATGGAGATCTCTTCTTACAATGGAATAAAAATGGCAAATGATGAAGACAATCAATGCCTATTCCCATAAGAGGTGAGTGGAATGGCCTATTGGAATGATGCTTGAATACTCCTAGGAAAAAAGAGGATTCTCAAGGGAGAATTGAGGCCGCATAGCAATACTATGAAGATATTGGTTTCTTAGTGCACCCATGGCCTCCATTTATAGCATTTGTTCAAGGAAAAATTCAATTGGTTCTTAGCGTGAACAAGGGGCCCTTTAGGGCACCCTTTAGTCCTTGACCAACCCCCCATTCGGATTTTTTTCAGATCTAAAGGTGAAATCAAGTTGGGAGATGGTAAATAAGTGGTTGTGGGGGTGATAAGAACCATAAATGCACCGTTCATAGAAGTGCATGTCTTTTCTCGTACACAATCACACATATGGCACATTGTGTACATGTCAATGTTTTCCCAATTGTATAGTTTTTTCCTTTTGAAATGCATTTTGGTGTTGTAGGTGAACTAATAGTTGCTGGCATTGTTGCATTTCTGTAACCATTTACGTGCAATTTTGTGGATGAAATTTCAGTGATAACAATTGTGTCCACCATTGACATAATCATCTTCACTGCTTTCAAAATCCCCACTTGAGTGAAAATTTTCACCATCCTTCTTAGTGCGTTGAAAATCTTCATTGGTATCTTGTAAATCCTCACTTGGAGGAAAATCAACATCATCAACATTGTTGCCTTTTAATTTATCACTAGGGAAAGAGTGTCGACCAATGGCATAATCATATTCACTACTTTGAAAATCCCCACTTGAGGGATATTCTTCATCATCCTCATTACTAGCTTGAAAATCATCACTTGGAGGAAAATATTCATTATCCTCATCGGTACCTTGAAAATACTCACTTGGAGGAAAATC
>JASDQU010104133.1:50591-63958 GCA_032191745.1 Picea mariana
TATGCTTCTTCCCTGGTTTTCAACAATTTCCCCAAAAGCATATTCATGTATCAATAAAGTTCTATTGGGCACCAATATTTTGACTCCCACACATAAGAGATTCTAATGTTGGGCACCCAATTGATAATTCCTTCATCCACCTCCTGCATTGGAGTAAGAGTACATTATGCTTGAATATTTTCTTCAACTTCTATGATTTGATCCTAGATATACTAAGGGATGGTGTCTTGGAAATATGACACTGTTGTGTGTGCTTCTTGTTGGACTCTAGCGGTGGGAGTGCTTTCTTCTCTATGATTGGAGGATGTTGATTCAGATTTAGGAACAAAACGAACTGATTAACAGACTGAATACAATAATAAACACAGAGATATGAAGAACAAGAAAAATATCGAGTGAACAATATATTCTATTGAATAAATGAAATATGTTGAAACTGTAAAACTTCATAATTGAAACACTTCCTAGAATGGTGGTAGCTATCTCTGAGAAGTGATGTGGCTGCTACACGCATTAGTCTAAGAAGAATGATTGCAATGAGGCTCCAGAGGCCTTTTTGATATTACTCATGAATTCCAAAACCCTAAACATCCAAAAACCTAACCCTAGGAGATGAAATGCCAAAAGTTATGTGGGCCCCTATGGGTAAGTTGGTACCTCAACTTCCCGGCGTTGTAAATTTTGCATACGACCTTCATTTTAGGTGCGTGATAGCCCGTTGGAAAGTTCTTTTAGATAAATACACATTATGCCATCAAAATCTGACTCCGTCTATAGTTTGATTGTGGCTAGCAAAAAAATAACTGTTTAAGGCCCCAAAACATCCCTGGAAGTACAACAAGATCTGTTGACATGAAAAAATAAAAAATAATCCAGTTGGATTAGGTGAGAGGACACCAATATCCACCTGGAAGATGTGTATGGCTTCAGACAACCTCGAAAGTGTATAACCCACAAGTACAAAGAAGTACAAAAGAATGCGTTGAACAAAAAATTGTCAATAGGAGCCAGTTGGAATAGGTGAATAACCACCAATATCCACTTGGATCAATCCCCCCCCCCTCTTAGGAAGAAATGGTGTCCATTGCATTGAGTTCCCCCATCAAGTGAGGAAAATTATGTTGAATTTGGCTCCGGCTAAGCCATTTTCCTTGGTGTAGGATTTTCCTTGCCTTGACAACCTGATAAATATGGATCCTCTATTGGTAAGTGCCCTTGACCTATGTGTCCACTATATAATTAGTTGATTCTTGTTCCATGCAGTCAGGGTTGAGCTTTGTTGGTTTCAACTATTCTGCGATATCTGAGGTGTCCAATAATGGTCGAAAATATGGCCAAAGGAGGTCCACATTGAACACTAGGTGCAAGCCAAGGAAGGGTGGAGTGTTGAGCTCAAAAGAATTAGTACCCACAGCCTTGTCGATAATGTAAGGCCCATAGCGAAGTGAGAGGAGCTTATGATGGGGACCTCTAAGAAAATCCTTCTACAAATGTAACTAGACTTAGTCTCCAAACTCAAACTGGTGTGGTACCCTATGTTGATCATGGTGTTGCTTGTACTTAGCATTGGATTTCTACAAAATATCTTGGACCTGTTGGCAGATGTGTTGAATCTGCTCAATGAATCTGGTGGTTTTATCGGTCTCAAATTGAACATGGGAAGAGTTTGTCTATGTGGTGGAAAGAGGTAGTGCAATATCAATGGGACCCAAGGGTTGGAATCCTAGCCCCACCGATCAACCAATGACCAATATTATGCCACCAATGGATAACTATATTAGTTGGAAAAACACTGTAGAGGAAAATGAGGACTTATGGGTCTCCTCTTCCTCCTTGGGAGGACTCTTGGGTTCCCTAATGGTGAGCTCTTCTTACAATGGAAGGAAAATGACAAATTATGAAGAAAATCAATGGCTATTCCCTCAAGAGGTGAGTGGAATGGCCTATCAAAATGATGCTTGAATACTCCTAGGAGAAAAGAGGATTCTTAAGGGAGAATTGAAGCAACATAACAATACTATGAAGATCTTGGTTTCTTAGTGCACCCTTGGCCTCCATTTATAGCATTTCTTCAAGGAAAAATTAAGCTGGTTCTTAGTGTGAACAAGGGGCCCTTTAGGGCACCCTTTGATCCTTGACCAACCCCCCATTCGGATTTTTCTTAGATATGAAGGTCAAATCAAGTTAGGAGCTGGTCCATAAGTTGTTGGGGGGGTGACAAGAACCATAAATGCACCATTCATAAGAGTGTGCATATTTTCTCGTACACAACAATGCATATGGTGTATTGTGTGCTCTACAGACTTCATTGGCCCACACACTATGCACACACTTCCTTTAGTGAGTTTGTGCATGTCAATTTTTGCCCAATTGTATAGTTTTTACCTTTTAAAATGCATTTTGGTGTTGTAGGTGAATTAATAGTTGTTGTCATTGCTGTATTTCTGTAACCATTTGCATGCAATGTTGCAAATGATATTTCAGTGATAACAGATGCCCCTGATGTGTAAGGTTAGGAGCATACGTATAGCCGAAATACATCAATGTTTCTTGTACTCAGAGTGCCATTGTGGAGTGTTGAGAGAAATTGCAAGAGAGATTCGTTAAAGGGAGAGGGGAAACTATGGGACCCAAATATTTCTCTAGGGAGAAAAAAATATAATTTTTATACAAACAAGGTGGGAATGCCCCACGCTCATGTCGCGTAACTCAAAATGTAAGACAGTAACTGAAGTTGTATGTTGATGTAGATAAATCAAGTGCCCTCTGGGGTGGTTTGATAACAGTAGATGAAAATTTTGAATGGTGAACATACTCTGAAAAGAGGCAAGGATACCTATAAGAAGTGTTGATGACTCATGGGAATTGATGGCCTAACAAATTTAGAGGTCTTCGGTTGGTATAAAACAACTGCAATAGTCGCACACTAATACCCACCATAACATGAGATTTTGTTGAATTCAAATGTTATGGGGGTCAACAGAATGAAAGAGCAATGATGATTCTCTTTGTGCCATTCGAGACTCCTCATTGTAAAGGTAATGAGAGTCAAGGTATTGTTTCACTTCTAGAAATTGTGCTAATGTCGACAGAAAGGGAGACACAACTCCAAGAAGCCAAGGGCTTCGTGAAATCCAAGGAAATAAGATCAGGAACTCATAGGGAACATGAACGAAGTCAAGATGCAGTGAGACTCAAGACTTCCCTTGGGTGGGGGCATGTTTGAAGGATGATTGGCAGTAACCATAAAACTGTATCTAGTGTCAGGGGGGTGACTAGATATGGGGTTAAATTGTGCCATAGGATTGACAAAGTGGACAAACTCATAGATCACAGGTACATGGACTTTGGGATACTCTAGGTTTATGAACGATGTCAAAATGATAAAAGGAGAGTGGATGCCCCAACCAAGGGAAACATCGGTTGCATTGGCGGGAAAATAAGTTTATCAAGGGTGATCACAAAAAGCTAAGTAAATGCTGGAAACAAAGGCTTTTTATAATTACCAAATAAATAAAGAATAATTTGGGATGAGTGTACAAATATAAAAATGGGTGCCCTAGTGCGAGATGGATTGGCCTATGAGGGCACAAGTTACAAACAAAAATGGTGGAGGGTGGGGGCCCCATGGGTGGGGTTTTGTATGAGGTAAATGAATGGAAGGAAACCTACAGATGGGAAAATTGATTGTGGATGAAATGGAGGGTTAATGATACTGTAGAGGTGCAATCGAATAGAACTGAGATGAGATAACTTGGGAGCCCATTGGGAAAGCTAGCAATATGATGAGAAGGAGTATGTGGTTGATTATCAAAAATGCATTATCAGGACTCCCATCCCTAGGGGGTGAAAGATACATGAGTGTTAAATTGCCAAGGGGAAATATGAATGGGACAACTCATGTGGGGGAGAGTGTTATCGGGTGACAATAGCAAAATGTAGTAGAGGTGATGGTACTGAAGAGCCAGATGTAGGGACCCTAAAGGTGATTGTCGAAGGGTGTAACTAGAAGATGCAATTGATATTCAGAGGGAATGATTACATGCCAGTGTTGAACATATACCTGAAGGTGTTGCACCATTTGTGATGACCAAGTACCTACAAACATTAACAACTGAATACTCGACATGAACAATATCTAGTGGTAAAGAACATATAATAATTATTTGATAATTTTGAACATGAGCTTGTGTACCTAGACGTGACATGAGAAAAATTCTCCCTCGGGGTCGAGTTCATATGGTGGCCTGGGGAACGTGAATGTGTATATGGTGGGACCATGATCCTGTGGCTGGCACAGTCAACGATAATTTGGTCGATGAAAGGGGTTGGAAATTTTTCTTTGGGACAAGCATGGTTGAGATTGTGAAAGTCAGTGCAAACACAAATAGTGACCTGTTTTGTGTTAACGGGGACGAGGTTGGAAACCCATGAGGTATATGCAATGGGGTCAATGAACCTGGTAGCACGTAACTTGTCTATTTTGGCATTGATAGCCGTAGCTTTGGATGGGTGAAGTGGGTTCTACTTTTGACAGACTGGGGTGACATTTGGCCATGTGTTGATGCGATGTTTGACTATAGAAGGATCGAGGCCGAGAATCTTCGTATACGACCAGGAAAAAGTGTCTCGGTATTTATGAAAGAGAGCTTTGTAAGTTGTGAGTTCTTCAGGGGAGCATGTGGCACCAATGGTGATTTATTCTACGATTCCCGGTTTGATGGAAATGCCATTTTTGATGGTGGGGGAGATATTGGCCAGGTTGCCTTCTTCAAAATCATATGGGGCAGGGATAGGTTTGTTGAACCATTATGTATGCCCTGAAGGAATAAAAGACTTTGTTTCGATTGCACATACAGAGGCTTGGATAGGAGGGTCAAAGGATTCTTGTGAGAGAAAAAGTGCTCGGCGATGGAGCACATTCCATGGACAATCAGGGGTAGTAAGTTCCTCCTAGATATCTTCGTTGCAGTGGAAAATGCGAGAATATAGGGGATCCGGGGAGGTGACACAAGTGACTGTCACAGTGTGATTGTCCTCAAGTGGTGAAGATGTAGAAGGGATATCACAACCATGTTGTGATGGCTTGCTTGACATAAACCAAATGTCCAGATACCGTGGGTGATAGACTATGGTAGGAGGCAAGATTTATTGTGGGNGGATTTGGGGGAATATCCTCAGACAATCTACCTATGAACCATGGAGGGGTGCAAAGTGACTCAGGTTTAGGGGAGGTGATGTTGACAGTATCTAGAGAGGACAAGACCCTTGGTGAGGTGGTTGGATGTGGTTGAGTATGGTTTGAATGATGACCTTGGTATGCCACAATCAAAGGACATCAGTATCTAAAATGAGAAAGTGAGTCACATAGAGCGCAAGGTAAACTCATCCATTCAAGGACTTAGGTAGAGACATAATGAATTTTAGTGACATGGGTACCCAAAAGTGGTGGTGGAGGGGGATATTGCTGAAAGGTTTGGTGTACTGCTGTTAGCATTTGGTGAAATTGAGGTAGAGTTGGGAAATGATGAGTGTAGTGTCCATATTCTGAACATATGGAACAAGAGAATTTGGTTTGCAACCCTTTATTTCTCTTAGTGGAGGACACAGTCGTAGTACTAAGCATGTTTGTAGAAGCATCGAGTGATGTGATTTCTTGAGGGAGTTGGATCAAATTACGTAACTCGAGAAGAGAAGGACATCTATTAGTGGGGTGTCCCTCTCTTTCGCATAGTGCACAAGAAGGTTGAACTCAGAGAGGAAGTGGAGTTGAGGGATCTTTCTTCTTCTGTCTTCCCCCAACTGTAGTAGTGGTGTTGGTAGTGTGGGGTGAGGGTGTTGCGACCAGAGTCTATACTGGAATCTGCATCGGGATTCCCTTTGACTGAGGAGGGAGGAATGGTCGAGGAACCATTACAGGTGGGTGTAAATACCATACATGAATGGAAAGAACCATGTTGTGAAGGGAAAACATCATGGCTACATGAAATGCTTGAACTCTGGATAGGGGGTAAAAGTAGTGATGATTTTAGGGGATAAATTTCTCTCATGGGATAATTTTCCATGGTTTTTCCCAAAAAAAGATTCATTATTCTAAAAATGATTCACCCAAATTCTATAGAATAAAATTATTTTACCTTAAAAATTGCCAAAATTTTATACAAACTATATAGAATCCTTAGAAATTTGAATATTTTTACAAAAATATCGCCAATCATTTATAGTTGGCATATGAAGGATTACTAAGATTCGCCAAGGTTTCTACATTTTAAAATAAATTTCCATCCTTAAAATCATCCCTAGGTAAAAGAAAGGAATTTGAGTAATGACTTGAGGGATTGTCTCCCAAACTGAGATTTCCCCTTAGGGAGGGGGAAATCAAGGATAAGTGGTGCAGAAGGGTTCTCAAGGAAGTCCTTAGGTGATATTTATTCAACTGGTGGAACATTCAGGTGTGAAGTGGCCTCAGTGGGAGGAATGGTGTCTTTGGTTTCAGATCCATTGCAAAATACTTCACACACTTGTGTTGAAGGGTGTATGAGAGGTTGTTCTCCATGGTATTCCCCCAGCAAGGATGGGTCCTTGAAAATTTTGGGGCCTATGTCAATGAGAGAATAATAATATGAGCTAGTGCAGACAAGAGGCAAGATTTTATCGATGTTGGTGGAATGGTTAGGCTCATAATGTGTAATTTGGTCGATGGTGACGATTTTCCTATTGTGGGGGAACGTCATCATTCAAAACATAGAAGAGGCTATGAACTTCATAGTGTACATGTAGCTACATCCAAACAAGATATTGTAATCGAGCGGGGTGTCGACAACCTTAATGTTGATGAGGATGGTTTTTCCCCCGAGTTCGATGGGGACATTTTGGAAGAGCCCTTCAAGGGAATATGGTTGACCATCATAGGCTCTTAAGGTGATGGTAGATGGTACTAGCTTAGGGGAGCCAATTTTCTTCCATACCATTTTGGACATGATGCATGTGAATGCACCTTCATCAATGATACACCGATGAACCGATATGTTCTGAATATTGACTGGTATCTGGAAGGATACCAGAGTGGGGAGACATGGTTCTCCGCTATCTAGATCAAATGTAATGAGTCTAGTATCAGCTGAGTCGACTTCCCCCAATGTGGAAAGTAAGGATTTCCATTGCATTGGATAGGTTTGGAGAACCTCCAATGCAGACATGGTTGTAGGAGACTATGCCAAGTCATCGACCAGACTGTAATTGTGTGCTACCCTAGCCTAAGGGTTATTGACATTTTGTCGTAATGGAATGCAAGGGATACAAATGGGAGGTTCAGTATTAGGGCGTGGGATCATCAAGGGTTGTCTAGATATAGCTGGAGCCACTTCTAAAGTGGTAGGATTAGATTCAGAGGGTGCGTTGTATTGATGACCGCGCGTTTGTAGAAGAATTTATTCTTTTCTAGTGAGGAGGATGTTGTGATCCGCTGGATTACCACGGTGCATGGGCCTTGGGTTTTGATACTGTCCCATTTTTTGCGGGGCAGGATGTTCCTCCTGTTGGGTATTCAACACACCTTGGTGCGGAATAGGGTTTTTCAGCAAGGTCAGGGGTGGTTGTTTCAAATACTGTTGCGAGGCTGGTTGAGGGGCATGCAACGCTCAAGGATGTGGCGCATTCATGGATTCTTTCATCCATTTAAGGTTGGAAATTTGGGGGAAATGGTGAGTATAATGTCCATGATCACTGCAAAGAGTGCAAGGGAAGTTCGTCCAGAGGTTTTTATTGTTGTTATTCCCTTGGCGTTTGTTGTTACTGTCCCCTTGGGGGTTCTGGTTACTCTAATTTTGGTTTTTCCAGCAGGTTGGTTTTTGTTAGGGGTTATTTCCACCTAGTCCCGTGTTATTATTTTTTTAGTTTTTTCCTTTCTTCTTGGAATTATTCAACTGATGGGCTAGATTTTCCGTATTCAACTATTCAAAAGTATGAAGCTGTTGAATGGGAGAGGGATCAACAAAGTTAACACTAGCATGTGGTTGTCCATGCAGAGGAGCAACTAGCTGTGGTGGACCAGGAAACAAGAAATACAAATTGTTTTGTGGCAACGATCCATAGGGTGCATAGGAAGGTGAAGTGATTTCACTAGTTCCCATGTTATATGCTGAAGTAGAAGGGGAACCTGAACTTGGTTGAGAAGTTGGTCGCATCATGGGTGTCAGCGAGGGTCCACTCATGGGTGGAGGGGGAGAAATAGGATATGGATGTTGGTAAGGGGGTAGATTGTAATACGATGGCCCTCCTTATGGTTGTGGATATTGAGGTGCACCATACATAGGTGGTGGTTGAATGTAAGGGTTGTGGTGTGTCATGGTACTAATCAACCCATCGACATCATGAGACATTCTAGGTTTGTCCTGGCCAAATGGTACGAGTCTGGGTGCATCAGGTAATACTATGTATAAGTAACCTGACTGAGCATAAATGAGGTTAAACTGTTGGGCCTCGCTAATGGATTTCTCTTTGGATTGGGGGAAGTTGGATTCCACATATTTGGAAAGTATAGAGATGAGTGATTTTAGAAACCAATCAAGACATTGTTCTTTGGTGGTTTCTTCTTTACATAAACTATGTCACCGACGCCATTCGTGAATGTGGTCGGCAATATGCATAGATGAGGTTTGTTTTCACTCAGAGAGCAGTTCTAAACTAGTTTCATGATGAACTGGTAGTTGAAAAAAGGCCAAAAAGGATTTGGCCAAGGATTCAAAAGTCACATGGGACCCTGATTTTTCATCCACATACCATTTGGTTGATGGACCAATGAGTGTTCTTTGAAATAACCTTAAGTAGATGGATTCATCCATGATTTTGTTTGAAGAGCACCATAAGTGGAAGGTCATAACATGGTTGGTAGGATCTTCCCCCGATTTTCCTTCAAATTTTGGAATATCTGAAGGTAGCTTGGTAGGCATATTGGGCCATGTGGGCTCATGTAAAATGGGATCATTCGTAAGTTTAGTCAAATCACAATGTTGAGAGATGCCAAGTATCGCATGGGGGGAGTTGTTGGAGGATTAGTTCTAGCCATGGTGTGAGAAGGTAGTGGACCTAACCCTTGAGAGGGATTTGGTGGGGTTGTACTTCTCCCTTGAGAATAAGTTTTCCCCTCATCCCCTTGTGAATGAGAGCTAGTGGATGGACGACCTTGGGAATTGGACCTAAGCAAAGTGGAACCAAGAAAAAATGATCCCAAAATAGTGGTCGTCACAAGGGTGTGAGATGGTTGAGTTGATGAGTCGACAAGACTAGGAACTCCTCTTAGAATAGGAGGGAACTCCTCCTAGAATGGGTCCCCTATGATGTCCGAATAGCAAAGTGAATGTGTGAAAATGGTGATGAGAGTAATAAATGAACAAGAGAATTGTATAATTTGGACCTTCACAAGATAATATAACTCACAATTGCATGTAACCAAATGAGCATCATACATAAATAAACTGTAAATAAGCATACATGTGGGTAGGTGGATTTTGTCCACGTGAGGGAACAAATAAAAAAAATTCTCGTGTCCTAAAAAACATATCATCCTTCCTTTCAAATAGCACTGGACCTTCCAAGAGCACTCAATAGTGGGGTCTGAAGCCATCGTAAGAGGAACTAGTGAAGGATGAAACAATCAGTTATAATGAGGGGTAGAGGGTGCATATCCCGAAAGAGTTGGTGATATTTCCCAATAGCCACACAAAATATGATCGAGGTGCAATTGTAACCCACAATTTCCACCTAGGTATATGTCTTAAATTTGGTCACTAGGTACCTTGGACAAAGTGTGGCATTTAGATTTTCGGCCTCAGAAATGGATCTCGGGCTGGATCCCTTCCAAGAGTTGGGTGACTCAAGGGGAGACAAAAATAACAACATTACCTCGGCCTTCAACCCTTCACGGGTATCTCCCTGCCTTATGGTGTAGGAGCACTTGACTTGGAGGATTTTAAAGTTCCCTATTTGTCAACATCTAATCTTTGAAAATCTGAGAACCAGATAACGGGGGGTTATTTGGATGCCTACCCCCAAGATCCTACCTAGACTAAAAAATTTGTTTTGGCACCTCTTATGGAGGAAAAATTAATGAGTTTTTAGAAAAATTTTAGATGTGGTGGGCTGAGAGATTGGGGGTGTGAACCAATCTCATTTGAATTAAGTGGCTGTGGATAATTTCTTAAGAAATAGTGGGACATTTCATATTTCCTTTGTAGAAATCCTACTTCAACCTCCACAATTCAAGATGGAAATTATGTGAGTGAGGAGTGACTTTGTGTGTGAGAAAGTGAAAAATGTGCCAAATTTTAATAAGTTAGGTGTGAATTTGCAACATGTGGACTTCCTCTAGTCCTTACAAATCTTTGTTACCTAGCTTACTAAGTATCATTGGTACAAAATTGTGGAATTTTAAAATTCCTAAAGAACTAGCATGTGGAAATATGGGTCCTTACCAATCCTTTAAAGTCCCTAATGTTTTTTACACTAAGAAAGCTTGAAAAACTATCCTAGATTGCAAGCATATGGGCATGTATGGGTCCGTTACTTTGATCTTTAAAATCCCCTAGTGATGTAAGCTAAGAAAGAAATTTCAAGAAACTATCCTAAGTTTGCAACATGTGGGCATGTATGGGCCCTTACAACTTTAAGATGATTTCAAAATGAAACTAAGAGGAGCCCTAGGGAGGCTTTGTCCTCTCCTAAATATTTTTGTTAAGGGAGATGAAATGTCCCCTTAACTACCTTTATGATTCTCAAGATCACTCTATTGTGCGAGAGAAGAGCATACTCAATGATCAAAGTTAATTTATGGTCCCAATGTAAGTGTTTTATTTGTGATAGAAATAATCTCAACTTAAATTTTACAAACCAAACAAGGCATCCATGTGGCAACCAAAGAAAAAGAGGATAATATTTGGTTCTTTTTACCCCCTAAGTGCCTATGTTTAGCTAACCTTTCATATGGGAAATGAGTGTAAGTGGAGTGCATTTAAAAATTGCATGAAAGCAAGAACTTGAAGGCTAGGGGCCTTCAAATTATCACAAAAACCCTTACAATTTTGAAACTCTAGAAATGTGCACGGGTTACAATTCTTACAGAGGTGCAGTGGGTGCATAGTGCAAAAAAT
Organism: Picea mariana; assembly: GCA_032191745.1. NCBI lineage: Eukaryota > Viridiplantae > Streptophyta > Pinopsida > Pinales > Pinaceae > Picea > Picea mariana. Next base: position 61,739 of record JASDQU010104133.1, read on the forward strand.
GCACAGAGAACAAAAGCCTTTTGGGCACACAGTGTGCATAATGCGCTGATAATAGAATCCTTTTGGGCGCACAGTGCGCTGAGTGCGCGTATGTGGTCTGGAATACCCGCGCACTTTCTCATATGCGTCAGGGGGGGATTTTTGAGTGAAATTCTCATCCTCCAACTCAAAATCTTGCTTTTGACAAGTAAGGTTGTGCCAATTTTGGTACCTTCAAGACAAATGGATTAAAAATAAGTTCTCTCTAAGCCCAAATAGGTTGGAATTTTATACCTTTCCCTAGTATGGTCTCCAATTTGTTATGCCCATTTCGTCACTTGGGTGAGAAAAACAATGGCACTTACATGCCTAGTTGGGCCTGATAGACAAGACAAAGGTTAGTGAGTGGATTAAACAATCCAAACATATGAAATAAACAAGTAAACTAACTAAAACAACTAAGGAAATAAAAAATAGATTGCATAAGAAACTTTTAGAACCATAAACAATCAAACAATGACCAAGATTATGCCACTAATGGATAACTATATTAGTTGGAAAAACACTGTAGAGAAAAATGAGGACTTATGGGTCCCCTCTTCCTCTTTGGGAGGGATATTGAGTTCCCTAATGGAGATGTCTTCTTACAATGGAAGAAAAATGGCAAATGATGAAGAAAATCAATGCCTATTCCCATAAGAGGTGAGTGGAATGGCCTATTGCAATGATGCTTGAATACTCCTAGGAAAAAAGAGGATTCTCAAGGGAGAATTGAGGCCGCATAGTAATACTATGAAGATATTGGTTTCTTAGTGCACCCATGGCCTCCATTTATGGCATTTGTTTAAGGCAAAATTCAACTGGTTCTTAGTGTGAATAAGGGGCCCTTTAGGGCACCCTTTAGTCCTTGACCAACCCCCCATTCGGATTTCTTTCAGATCTAAAGGTGAAATCAAGTTGGGAGATGGTAAATAAGTGGTTGGGGGGGCAATAAGAACCATAAATGCACCGTTCATAGGATTGCATGTCTTTTCTCGTACATAATCACACATATGGCACATTGTGCGTTCTATGGGATTCATTGGCCAGCGTGTTTCCTTTAGTGAGTTTGTGCATGTCAATGTTTTCCCAATTGTATAGTTTTTGCCTTTTGAAATGCATTTTGGTGTTGCAGTTGAGCTAATAGTTGCTGGCATTGTTGCATTTCTGTAACCATTTACGTGCAATTTTGTAGATGAAATTTCAGTGATAACAATTGTGTCCACCATTGACATAATCATCTTCACTGCTTTCAAAATCCCCACTTGAGTGAAAATTTTCACCATCCTTCTTAGTGCCTTGAAAATCTTCATCAGTATCTTGTAAATCCTCACGTGGAGGAAAATCAACATCATCAACATTGCTGCCTTTTAATTTATCACCAGGGAAAGAGTGTCCACCAATGGCATAATCATATTCACTACTTTGAAAATCCCCACTTGAGGGATATTCTTCATCATCCTCATTACTGCCTTGAAAATCATCACTTGGAGGAAAATATTCATTATCCTCATCAGTACCTTGAAAATACTCACTTGGAGGAAAATCATCATCACCAACATTTCTTCCTTTAAATTCCTTATTTAGGAAAGACTGTCCAACATTTCCATAATCATCATCATTACTTTTAAAATCTCCACTTGGGGGGAATCCTTCATCATCCTCATTCGTGCCTTGGATATCCTCACTTGGAGGAAAATATTCATTAGTACCTTCAAAATCCTCACTTGGAGGAAGTTCATCATCACCAACCTTGTTGTCTTTAAATTCCCCACACTGGAAATAGTGTCCACCATTTTCATAATCATCTTCATTGCTTTTAAAATTTCCACTTGAGGGAAATTCTTTATCATATTCATTGGTGCCTTGGAAATCTTCATCGGTACCTTGAAACTCCTCACTTGGAGGAAAATTTTCATCCCAATCATTTGAATGTTGATCATAGTCTCCACTTTGACCTACATTTTGATTATTTTTATTATTATTAAACTGTTGAATAAATTTATCACCATCATCTTCCTCCTCTTCATCATCAATGCCTTCAAATTCCTCTGATTTATGACTTTCATGAGGAACATGCTGAATAAAATTTCTTTCACTGTGATCAAACTTCTGACTACCTAAAAAATATGACTCCTCATTTTCATTACAAGCATTCCTATCACATTTTGTAGTCCCAACAGAAGAGGTATGCAAACAATT
>JASDQU010104133.1:103501-158590 GCA_032191745.1 Picea mariana
TTGAAATATCCCTTAAGGATTTCTTCCTGAAGTCCCTCCTTCCTCTCATTTCCAAGGATGTCTCCATGACATTACATTAGAATGAGGAATAGGCCATACAGAAGGCCCAACATTATGACTTGATCTATGCTCACTTTGGTTCTCTATATATCATCCTCCCTAATGCCCCTCAATCCTGATAAGGTGACTTCGCTACTCTAGGCATATCCCATGTCGTCGATGGTATCATTGGCTCTCTCTCTCCTACATATCCACCACCACCACCTGGACCTAGTGAATATGCATTTCCTTATGGTGGGTCCCCCACACCTTATGGATACCCAACCCCACCTCATAACCAATCACATGCCTCATATCAAGTGAGAATGAGTACATCCTACCCTGCACCTCCTTCTCAACCACATTACCATGGTCAGATTCCTCCATGTGGGAATACCTCTTATGGGGCTACCACTAATCCTTACTATCCCTTTCCTATTCCACTGCCAGCACCATATACCCCACCTACAAGTGCTCCCCCTACTCATGCTATTATTCATGCACCTCCTCCACAAGGACAAGTGTATGCAAGGAAGACATAGATGATTTTAGGGGCTACATTTCACCAATGGGATAATTTTCCATGGTTTTTTCCAAAAAATGATTCACCAATTTCATTTTTTTATAAAAATGATTTGCTCGAGTTCCATAGAATAAAATTATTTTACCTTAAAAATATCCAAAATTTTAAAGAAACTATATAAAATCCTTATAAATTTGAATATTTTTACAAAAATATTGCCAAATATTTTACATTTTGCATATTAAGGACTAGTAATATTAGCCCAGGTTTCTTTAATATAAATTTCCATCCTTAAAATTATCCCTAGTGGTAGAATGCTCCCCTTCTTCCCAATTAGAAATAGAGGAATAATAATAGGAAAGGGAATTAAAATAACCATAGCCAAATACCCCAAGGATCATACAACCTAACACCCAACATTGGGGAAAACCATGATGACCCCCACCAAAGCCAATGAACCAAATTAGTGCCCAATCAGGGGAAGAACCAACCCCTTTACAAATAAACCTTGTGGATGTTGTGGATTCTATGGACACTACACTCATGAATTTCCTCTCCTCCCTATCATGTGTCGAACCTGGGAAATCTCTAAGGATTCTCAACGAGTGTAACATCCCCAGTATAATATCCAGTTTAATTAATACATAATGTAGATATAAATGTGGCTATGGCCAAACATTTTAAATGAGAAATGTATTTTCCTAAATTGTAAATAAATATAATGTAATACTATCTACTGGGATATGGATAGACATGAGGATGATTAATACACAAGAGAGGGGGAATTCATAGAGAGTGCCCAACATGGGTCCAAAGGGAAATAATTTATGGGTATTAATTCAAACCCACATTTATGAATTTTATTATCATTTGGGGAAAAAATCTATTTTGTCATTGAGTGTATGAGAGCCCAAAAATTGAATAACTATCATAGGGTGGGTGTGAGAGTCACATCCCATAGTTATATGAGATAATGGGGTTGGGGTATGATCAACAATGGGCAGAGTGAGTAGTCAACTATCTTGGGGAAGGAGGGAAAATTCGCATGGGTAAAAGAAATAAATTTTAGACATTCAATTTCAAATGGATGACAAGTAGAGAAAAGGCGATAAGAGCTTGGGAGATGGAACAAAAATGTTGGGATAATTGTGGAGAATGCTAGAGGGATTATGGATCATTTTGGAGTTGGAAATTGAAGATCCAGGTTGTCAGGATTGAAGAGTGAACTCTTAGGTGATTTGCATTGTATCAACAAGTGTTTGCTGTTGTTTTCTTGGTATTTTTTCCTAGAAGTGAGTTCCCTTGAGTTCTTAGCAGAGAGATTCCTAGCTACATGTTCCAGAGAGACCCTGATAAATGAATGGGGTACCTGATAGACTGAGAGTAGTAAAGGGCTACATTCCTTGGGTTGGGCAGGTCAAGAGGAAGGGAGCTAGAGGAATTTTAGGATAGATGTTGGAGAAAACTAGTGGGTTGTGTGATATGGAGTTATGAGGGACTATGAGAGGAACCCTTATTTTGTGGATTTGTATCCAAAAATCAAGGTGACTTGTTGTTGATATTTAGAACATCAAGTCTATGGTTGGGTTGAACATCCTTCCCAAGCAGTTTGTTGCACAAATGTTTTATAAAATATAAGTGTTTATCTATTTGTTGAGTTATTTCATGAATTTAATTGTTGTTCTTAACTTTGTATATGTGAATGGTTAATTGTTGTTTTTAATAGTTATTACCTACATTCATGGTAATTTAGAGTGTTGTAGATGCATTTAATTATGGGTATCATAAATTAGTTTAATATGTGTTTAAATAATAGATGGTAAGATACATTATTTTGATTAGAAAAATAAAAGTTTGTTTTTATGTGTATATCCATGTAGTAATGTTCCATGGTTAAGATGGGGAATGCTACAAAATTGTATCATAGATCAAGGTTCAACACTGAGCTTGTATGGGACATAATCCATCATGAATTGAGTATATTCATGGTTGCATATTTCATACTATGACGAATTTGGGGGAAAATGGGGAACATAAGTGCAATCCCCAAATTACGAGCAGATCTTGAGTTTCAGTGCTTTAGAGAAAAAAAAAGAAGAAAATTTGTGGCATCAATTTATAGGTTGCAGAGCCAAATTCGACCATGGAATTCGAATTCCTATGTGTTTCATGAAGGTCATGAAGTTGAGTAATCGATGTCCTATATTAATTTCACTTGGAGATTTGTTGGTCAAGATTAAATCATAGAAGATCGAAGCAAGGCATTCACGAAATGCCATCAGGAAGAAGGTTTGAGTAGGACTTGGATTTGGGCATGAGGTTGAGTTTGAAGGGAGGATTCCAATGACCTGATACTGAAATAACAAGAGTCATCATATTTTCCATATATTTTCCCATTCGTTGGATTTGTGAGAGGTTTTTCAAGAGAGCTCATTCAGGAGGTTAGGCATGTTTTGGTGTTCGACAACAAAGGTAACTAGTGTGTAGTTTTGGGATCCCGAGCTGATCGTGACCATTGAGAAAAAAAAAGCAATGCTCTGCTCTTCTTAATCCAAGAACCTTACACTTCACTGTCCTCTCCTCTTCAACTCCCTTGCAACACTCACATTGAATGAATGAATTATCTACCTCCCTTCTTCTTGAATCAACTCATATAATATAGCCATTTATTTTTCTAGATCGGAGGATAAGAACGCCACCAAGAAAAGTGACAAGGTTCAAATCCCCTTAAAGATTTTTCCTGCTTTTTGTCTTTCTTGTTTGAATTACCTATTTCTTGTTGTCTTCTTTTCAATAAAAATTATAAAAAATAAAATAATTATACACAATATAGAAAATATAATATTATTATATAACAAATGGAGTAAGAGTTCTCTCAATATCCCCATGCCAACTTGTCATGTTAATCCATGTTCGCCTCTTATCTCAACGCTCCCAAAGATATTACATTTATTTTAAAATATATCTATGATATTTATTTGAATTTAAATATTAAATGTTACTTATGGAGATATTACATTACCTTTTAGTGAATTTCAATTTACTATATTCTATCTTATGTGATATAATAGAACATTTATTCCTTTGAAAAAATGTAAATATATTTGGTATTTGAATTTATAAGTACATGAAATTACAATTTAATTTAATTTAATTTTAGAATACATTACATTTTCTATTCAACAAAATTGTCTAAATATCTACAACATAATTGATTGTGAATTATTATGATTTAATAATGTATAAATAAATATATATCATTTCTAAAAAACAACATTAAAAAAAATAACTATAGTAAATTGAACTTACAAAGTAAATACATAATATCTTACTTAGATGATTATAAAATATATAAATGTAATACTTCATCACATGAAAAAATGTATATTATAATAAAATCATGTGAAAATCTCACGTAAATTGAACTTACAAAGTAAATATATAATATATCACTTATATGATTATAAAATATATAAATGTGGATACTTAATCAGATGAAAAACATATATTATAATAAAATCATGTGAACATCTCATGTCATGATTTAAGATTAAAAATAAAATGCATGGTTACTAATATTATGGAAGAAATACTCTAATTCTTATTTTTATTTTTATGAGGGTTCACATAAAATTTGTGGTCGTAAAAATTTCTACAACTTACATATAAAAATGTTGACATGACCAAGTTTCTTGAAAAGATTTTAGATAATTTATAATAAGCTTCTTCAAAATGTTATAAAAAAATCATTTTCAAAATTATATTTAATTATTATATAGTTAAAATTATATAGATTTATATTATCATATTGCCAAGATATATAGGAAAGATATATTACTAATGTTTTATTTTTATTTATTTTTCCTTTGTATTAAATGTAATGATAGTGGGTTTTAAAGATTATAAAATTGGAAAAAATTGAGATTTAATATCTAATAGATTGAAAGATTTAGGATTTAAAATTATTATGTATCCATCCAACCTTCCTTAACCATGACTTAATGGATATTTCACATTCTTTTATGAATTATATTTTTTTACTTTTTCTTTATTTTTACATTACTTCTTTTTCCTATATACAATTTAAATTAATTTCAATAAATTATTCATTATACTAAATATTACATTAAAACAATATAAGTCATTATACCAAAATTTTCATATAAAAACTTTAATTTTCACATTAGAAATTCAAACATAAATATAATAATAAAACCAAACCCTCTTAAATACACAAAACAATTTCTCACTCCCTTCTAATATGTTCAAATCCTTCCATATATAACTAATTTTAATTTTATATGATCAGTTATAATATATAAATAATTTTAATTTTATATAATCAAGTATTATATTTAGGAATATAAATGTTCAAATCCTTCCATATATAACTAATTTTAATTTTATATGATCAGTTATAATATATAAATAATTTTAATTTTATATAATCAAGTATTATATTTAGGGATATTAATAATGCACTTTATATTTTATTATGTAAAATTTTGGAAAATAAATTTCACCACTTTTTTATGTAGAAAAAATGTTTTCAATATCAATTTCATTTGAATAATAAATACATGAATTTTATATCAAGGTTTTAGTTTATATACATGGAAATTGATTCTATTAAAAAAATATTTAACTTCAAAAAAAACTTAATACCAAAAAAATGTAATAAATTAAAAGATTACATATTCAATCAATTTATAACCAAAATCTAATTATCATGGAGTTCGAGGAACTTCATCCTAATAGGAAAGATATATTGTTATATATTTTTCAGAAATTTATATGCAACTAATATTTATAATGCATAAAATAAATAAATTACTTTACTTATTTAGTATTCTAAAGATTTGTTTAAAGGTGTTATAACATTAACAAAATGAAAGTTCTTTGATTGAATGGTCAAATGCAAAGTATTTTTGATTCAATGGTCACATATGATGTTATAACATTAACAAAATGCAAAACAATTTATTAATCTTTATTTTATGAATAAATCTAACTCTATACATGACACATATGATACTTAGTTTGTCTTAAGCTATGGTGTGATATAGTAGTTTTTTCGAGGTTGATGGAACATACAAGTCGCAATCATTTGGAACTAGGAAGATGAATCTTCTTGGAAAGTTCATGGGTCCATATTCATACACATGTTGTAAGAAAACTTATTATGGCCTACTTTCTTATATTTACATGTATCACATCTTCAATGAAATTTCCCCTTGAGAAAATTGATATTGATACAATCATCGATGCAAAAGATTATCTTATGCTTCATATTTATTGATATTTTTGTCATAATATAGTGTTAATTTCATTCATTTTTAATGGTTTAAATGCAACTAACTTATTTTACTAAAACTGATTTTATATTTCTTATTGAAGAAGGCTAAAAGCTTTATGATTTTGAACTTTTTGGGTTTGTCAATTAGAATCTAGTCATGAAATATTTTTTTGACATTGCAATTTTGGATTGTTTTTTTTTTGTGAGTAAAATATGTATTACCTTAGAAAACCAGTGAACCCGTACATATGTCAAGACTGTTAACCTGTTCTTCCATACATATGGAAACCAGAACAGGTTGTAGTTTAAAGAGAGAATTCATGTATGTATGGTATTACAATAGTACCTGAAAAGAAAAACTGAGTATATACAAAATTGTCCCTATAGCTATTTTTGACATAGATAAAAGACATGCGAAAATTGAAATTAAACACTAGGAGAACCTAGATTTCCATCGCCACTAGGAGGTTTTGGCCAAGCTAGAAAAAAATCATAAGGTTTGCTATAGGCTGAGAATCTTCTCTTGACAGGCTCTCTTGAAAGAGAATCGAAGAAGGCATCCAGGTGAGAACAGAGGATAGTTTGACAATGAAGATGGTCGATGACATCTCTTCTTAGTTCAAATATGAGTTTCAAGTGCTCTTCTAAGAAGCGACATGAGCCAGGAACCTCTGGGGATGAATATGCAATGGGATGAGGATCAATTGGTTGAGCTTCCAGCTGAATTATGTCATCCTGCAAAATAGGACAAATCTCTTCCTCGATTAGGCAAGTCCCCATAGCTGAAGTGGAGTTGACATCCATCTGATGGGTTGGATGGAGGGGAGAATCCTACAAGTTTGAAGCCAAAAAGAGTTTGAAGCCAAAAAGAGACAAGAATCTGGAGGTGCCTAGGGGGACACCAAAGGGACCTCAACTAAGACCTGGGTACTTTCATCCCCCACCCAATTTTGGTCGGTGAAAGGTAAATTCTACAAAAGCAAAGCTACATCAGAGGAAGGGGTGGAACTGGATCAATGGAAGGACCCAGTCGGAGCCTTCTAGCCATGATGTTGTAATAAGTCGAGCCAAATTTCGGCTTTCCCCTCTCTCAGGGTATATAAATTGCAAAAGAGGGTAAGAAAACCAAAGAACCAGTGACAACACTTGAAGGGGCGGACAAAGCTACCAAGAAAACCAGAAAAATAGTGGGTGAGGAGAAAGCTAGCGACAATACCTGAGAAAAATGGATGGATCCATTCCTAACCTCTGAAATGAATCCCAAATTGGTGATAAAAAATGTTTTTAAGGCCGAGTTGACAGACCAAATCCACTTCGTACCAGTCCTGTGATACTTCGGATCTCACTCCGAGTAGTTCATTAATCCACCCTAACTACGCAAGCGCACTACCATCCCCATCAAAAAAATGTTAGGAATACCAGAGAGACTTATGGTATGGGTGGCATCTCGGTGAATTTACATCCCTAGACACGACGCTTCCAACTCTCACCTCATCCAGGGGTGCAATTTTTGCATTGTTAAAATCATTGTTTTAATGTAAAAATGGATATAACACCCTCCAATACCCCTGTTGTAACCTAATTTTGCAATATTAATGATACACAATTTCACCAATTCAAAAAAATTCTTACAAATTTCAAACAAAATATGTACACTTCCTTTTATGTTATTTTTAATGACCAAAATAATAAAATTTATAAAAAAATTAACCTACAACATTCTTATTAGAATTGATATTAAATGAAATAGGTAAATAACGTTATTTTGATGAGATTAAATTGTTTGTATCAATAGATTTTTTGTTTTTATTTATTTATTTTTATCATGAAACTGAATTGAGAAAGTCACGCACATTTATAAAATACCAAATACCCCGTTAATTATAGTTTCTTGGACATGTTGTTTTTAGTGCTGAGGTTGGAAACATAAATAAGGACAATCAATAATACATATTGAAATAGAGGCAATGATATGCATAGGGAAGCAATCTCACATTGTTGGGAGAATATGGGAACACCTATGTATCCCAGTGTTTCACTTCCTCCTAAATTTGCGGGAAATTTTTACTAATAATTTAAATAAGACAATTTTTACTGAACAAGTTAAGGGAAATAGTATAAATGTAAAATAGTTAAGTTAATGACCATAGGGCCTCACACAACTACTAATTCATTTGTTCCCCCTAGCCGCGATTTTGCTCAGTTCTCAACATTTTTCTATTCATTTACTCTATTTACTAGTTGATAGTTTTTAAAATATAAGTACACAGAATGTCCAAAATGTGAAAAGATAAGGAATTCTACACGGTGTTAGTGAATTCAATCTGAATTTGAACTACAACCTTAAGAATTTTTCCTTTTTCTTTAGGATGTACCTATCTTGGCATCATTGCATACATCGATCTTAGTGTTCGGTGGATTTTTCATGTACAATGATTGGATCTAAGAGGAATTAAAGAATAGAAAGAAGTTGGAACCTCTTATTTGGTGCTTTTCAAAAATCAAATGCAAGTTGTTGTATCAAGGTAATCTATTAAGATTGAAATAAAATATGAAAAAGTAGACATTATTACACACAAGAGTAATCTATTATGAAAAATTGAATAATGATAAAATAGAGTGTGACACCATTATATAGAGTTCACGGGTTGTTATAGATCTAACTTATTATAAATATAGAAGGAGAGGTTGAGAGAACATCTCAACCATACACCAAAATAGGATAAAATATAGCTCACTAACAACTCATCTAACAACTTCCTAATGAATAGGATTTAAGATAAACATTAATTATAACACTCCCCTTTAATGTTTATCTCCAATATTCTTGCACTATTTTTTGTTGTCTTGGTATTTTCATGTTCTTATCTTCCATTTCCTTCGTCCTTTTTCATCTTTTGTCTTTCATATGGATAGGATTCAGTGTGATGCTTCATTTTATTGTCTTCCCCTCATCATAAATCACCTTGGGTTTTGCAACTTACCCCTAACCTTTACAATTCTCAAGTGGTTTACTCTTACCATGAACCAACACATCCAATGGTTTCTAGGTGACCACAAACTTCACATACAAATGGCTTTGGTTGACCATGAACCTTGCACACAAATATTTTTAGTTGATCAGAACCTCATACACAAATGGTTTCAGCTAATGACGAACCTTGTGATGGGGAAACTGATTTATAATGCACACACTCTCTTGTGATTTCTTCAATATGAAATTCATCCTTGAACTCTCTTCTTATTTCTTGTTTACTCACACAAAACTGATTAAATTGAAATTTATTCTTCCTCTTATACCTACAAAGAAATGACCATGGATGTACATATAACAATTAATACATCTACCAATATACATGGGTTCCATCAGCTGTACTCTCTAGTTCTCTAGGAATCCTTTTCTCCTACATGGTTCAACAATGTCTTAAAATATCCTTTAATCATAACTTGGTCCCAACCAACTCACACTCTGAGATTAATCCATCTCACATTCCCCCTTAATCTAGGATTCAACTTCTCCAACTCACCATTAATATTATATATGAGTCCACTTTCCACCCTCATTCCTATCTGAGTGGTTGATTTCCCTACTTGATGCCACATCCTCTCTATGCATAAAAGAGATACACAATGCATAATTACATGTGCTACCACACATATCCATGTAGTCTTGACTAAAAGAGTATTAAAAAACACTTGGGGAATTCAACTTTTCTATGGCTAAATTTTACATCTTGGACCAAAAATTTATGGGGTGTCAGGTACAAGCGATCCTGCACCCCCTACAACACATATGCGCCATTACAACATTTCATCTCATGTACAACAAGCATTCCAAATGATTTACTAAATTCCAAAAAAATAACAATCCCATTGCATATTCCCATAATATAAAACCATTTACATCTCATCACCATGCATACCTTATGTTTACCTCTTCATATATATTTTATCTTTATCCATTCATCTTTGACAAATTTTTCCTCTTATTGCACTTTTTTTTTGAGTAAGTGTCTATATATTACCTTCCAAGATAAAAAATTACAGTGGTGTCATAAATGTTAAGGAACTGTTTGAGATGAATTTCCTCGAAGGGAAACCAATTCAACCTGTTTCTTAAAACTAGAAAAATGATTCATCCAAAGATGACTTGCAAACTAGAAAATAAAAAAGATTAACTTTTTCCATGCAAAAAGGAAACAGTGTGCTAGATGCAACAAACATCCCAAGAGTACACTTCTAGAAATGTAAAAGTTTGACAAAATCAGACATGCAAACTGACACATGCGCTCATGCATTATGAATGTCGATTTTTCCCAAGTTGCACGCTGCTATCGTCTAGATATCAGGAGAAAAGAACATCGTTGAGCTTGTCAATGCATTGATGGTCATTTCTAAACAGTGCTTGGTGTCGAGCAGAGTGGAGAGTATAGAGGCAATTTGTTCCCCTCACTCATCCAAAAGTTCCAGCCAGAAGCACAGGTTGTCCACATCTTTTCAAACAACAAACATAAATTCATACAATATCCCCATTGAATCCCGAATTCTTGAACATGAAGCACAATTTGAGAATGAATATTGTTGGCTCAGAGGCTCTTCCCAGTGGGGTGGGGTTTCTTCCAAAGGAGCTAGGATAGAGGGTGGTGGCAAGGGGATGAAGTGTGGTGGTTAGGGTATGAAGGGTGGTGGTCAGGGGGCGAAGGGTGGTGGAAAGGGGATGATGTTTTCAGGTGATTTCACAGGGGTGGTCGTGGTTGGAAAGGATAAAGAGGACAAATATAGAATCGGTCCAGGAGCAAAGCCCAATGAATTTCCCTGGAGATCAAACCACTCCACCTGAAAGGCCCAAGGCAAGGACAAAAATGGAAGGTTTCTTTGAATTGAAGAGAATTGGGTGGAGGAGGAAGGCGAGGAGCTGGGTGAAGGATCAAGGACTAGAGGGGGTCGAATGACCATTCTTGCTTTATTTTGATACCAGACCAGGCCTCTTTTTGGCTTCCCACAAAGTCGAGGCATGGCCAAGGTAGAGAAAAATAGAGAAGGTATAGAGAGAAACTAGACAAGGAATGTGAAGGCCAAAGAGAAATACAAACTTGATGTTTTCTTGGGAGGAAATGAGGGGACATGCTAGTCCATTCAAGGAGTGACATCATAAAATGAAAAATGGAGGGGATGGTCACATATGTGCAGAGGTGATGGCCATAGATTATCCTCCATTGTTTGGATGAGGATGAATAGGATAAATCGTATGAGTATTTAGTTATGGGCTTGCATAAATGAATGCAACCTTCACGCATCACACAAATAAGAGGAAGGGTGATGAATGAGCCGATCACATGGTTGTTGGAGTGCTGGAAGGTGCCACCCTCCGTGATGGACACGTTTACCTTTCTAACACCCCATATAGGGGGCCATCTATACTGAGAGCCCGAGCGATGCAATTATAGAGGATAAGATTCTCATTGTGGGTGGAGGACTTGCATAGAAGATTTGGTCCATCTAAAGAAACTCATATATTGGCTAAATTGTCATCAATATGATTTTATTTTCTTCGAATATGTGAGAAGATGAGAGATAATTGAGGATGACTAAGTGTTTCAATGGAATTGAGTCTAGTGGTGAGTCACCAGCAGGGAGAAATTTTTTATGGGTCCGCTCCATTGAGAATTTTTGCGAAGAGGTTGAGAATTATTTGAGAGTCCTCCTCCACAATCAACTAATGGTAACCATAATATTGATCGATCTACAGACCTTTTAAAATACCCCCATATCTCTTTTTTGTTATTAGATTTATGTCCAATATTTCCTGTTAAGGTGAGTAAGATGTTCCCCTGGCTGTTGCAGAAAACCACACCAAATCCCACCACGCCTGGATTTCCTTTGGAGGTGCCATCAAAGTTTAACTTGATAAATCCTGGCAATAGAGGAGACCAATGAGAAGGGATTTCCTTGGTCGAGGATCTATGGGGTTTCTTGTAAGGAGAGGGATTGAGGGTGAAGTTCCAGTTTTCCACGATGCATTGTTCATGGGGAGGACATTTCAAGTCCTCTTCTTTCCAAGGCTGCAAGCGGATGGCTTCTCTGATGTTGTCATGGATTTGATTCCAAACTGTCCACCAATTCAGATGGGTTGAAAGGAAGATAAACATGTTCCTCTCCTTCCAAATTTGCCAAAGGATAAACCCAGGGAGAAGTTGTCAGATGCGGTTGAGGATGGGAGAGTGAAAAGATGAGTCTCTCCATCCTTCGATGGTTTCTTTGAGGCATTCTCAGTTGCGATCCAAAATATGCATGACCATGGAACATTGGTCAAAACTTTGAGAGTTGTAGGAGCACATGTTGAGCAAGTGACGTTTTGTTTCAGAATCCCCTAGGCAAAGTGGGCAAATGGAAGGCCCTGTAAAGACTCTTTTCATTAGATTGTCCTAGGTAAGGATACTTTTGTGTGCAACAAGCCAAAGGAAAGTAATAATTTTGGGCCAATGATTAGTTAGCCATATTTTTATCCAAACCTTCTCTTGGGAGATAAGGTGGAAAGATGCTTTAATACTATAGGTTTCTTGAATAGTAAAGGTGCCCTGTGAGGAATGCCCCCATCTTAAAATGTCCTCTCCCTGAAGAATTTGAATTTTTCTAGAACTGGTTAGATCATGCCAAGGCCTAAGATCCACATGCTCTATAATGTGGAGTTCCATTCAAGAGGATTTCTAGCACTTCCAGGTGGTACCAGGGGGTTCACTTGTGAGTAGTATGCTACAATGTTCAGACCCACCTGAGAAGTGGGGGAAAGGAAATTGTCCGCTAGAGTATCAAGCACCAGAACATGCCATTGTTTCCAAGCGTCATTCTAAAAGGAATTTTTATTCCATTTCACACTTCCCAGAAGGCATGATCAACAATCAGGGAGTGGCCTTACTTGGCAACATTCCAAATCAAGGAGCCGAGAGTGTTTTCATCCCATATTATTAGATGTTTTTCTGCAATGTTGGGAGCATTTTTATTTCTCCAAATTCTATCCCAGAGATCTTGGGGGTGCTTGAGCCACCTCCACCAAATTTTGGCACTGATAAATTTGTTTAGAGTATTTGGGTCCCATAGTCTGAGGCCTCCTTTTAATTTTGGTTTACATAGCTTTTCCTAGCTGATCAAAGCTATATTTCATCCTGTCTTTTTCCTATTCCATGAAACGTTCCTTTGAAAAGTTTTGGTGGCATTAAGAATGTATCCAGGTGCTTCCAAGTCCAAGAAAGAGTAGATGGGAAAGGCTTGTAGTAAATATTTAAGGAGGATGAGGTGATTGGGAAGGTTAAGCGAGCGAAACGTCTAAGAGGAAAGTCTTTTATAAAGGGAAGTGAGAAGTCCTTCCCAAGAGTTTTTTCAGAGAGATTTGTATATAAGAGAAATACTAAGGTATTTGGATGGAAGGGAGCTACAAGTGAAGCCCAAGATAATAGTTATGTGAAGTTGGACAGGGAACAAAGTGTTAAAAAAGAATATCTGAGATTTGTTTTGATTGATATCCATTCCTGAGGTGTCACAGAGGGTTTCAAGGATATAGAGGATCCTATGTGCTTCTCGGACCATTGGGGAACCTCGCATTAAGGTATCATCAACAAATTGGATGTGGGAGACTGGAGTATCAATGTCGTATAGGGGAAGCCTGACTAAATATCTATCAACAATGGACACTTTGATGAAGTCGCTTAGAAATTCCACCATGATGATGAAAAGGAAGGGGGACAGGGGATCCCCTTTCCGAATTCTAGGATTCAGCGAGAAGGGGTGGTAGGGAAAACCATTGATTAGGATAGAGAAGAAAGTAGAGGAGGTTAATTTGAGGATCCAATCTACCTAGGAAGGGGCAAAGCCAAAAGAAAGAAGCATAGATTTCATGTAAGCCCAACTTATCTTGTCAAAATACTTGGAGAGATGTAACTTTAATAACATACTTGGAGTTTTGGTACTTTGAAGTGAGTGGATAACTTCATGAGTAATGATGATGCTATCCAAAATTTGCTTACCTTCAACATATCCTAATTGCTCGCGATAAATGATGAAGGGAAGGAGGGGTTTAAGGCGTCGGGAAATCACCTTCATTAAGAGCTTATAGATTACATTACATAGAGCAATTGGCTTGAACTATTTAGAGTGAGTAACTCACTCTTCTTTGGGGATGAGGGTGAGGAAGGTAACATTGAGTGTAGGGAGAACCTGACCATAATTTTGAGAGTTCTCAATCATTTCCCATGCTTCCTCCTGTAACATGGGCCAGCAATAGTGAAAAAATATGCTGTGAAGTTGCCCAGACCATGAGTTTTTCCTTCTGGAGTATCTTGAAGCATCAGGTCTACTTCTTTGATTGTGATTGGACTTAGAAAGGCTTCATTATGTTCCCAAGTTATGTTGGCTGGAATGTGCTGAGTGATTTTTTCAATGGCAGGAGATCAATCACTTGGGAGTTCTGACAATATATCTTGATAAAAGGATAGTAGTTCCTTCTCAAGGTCTTCGTGGGTTTGGATAATTTGGCCTTTCTCTCTGACAAGGTGTGAGATAAAGTTGATATGTTTACACTGGATCATCGATCTATGGAATAATTTGGTGCTTATTTCCCCCTCTTTAAGCCATTGTATCATGGATTTTTTCCTCCACATGGTCTCCTCTTGTGAACTCCGTTCATCCAACTTTTGTTTGATTGATGCTTCCAACTCTTTGAGTTCCTCTGTAAGGACCTAATTCCTTATTTGGATCTGAAGAGCCTCATTTGGTCATTAAATTTCATTGGGCTTCGAAAATATTTCCAAAGGTTTGTTTGTTCCAGATCTTGAGGCGTTGCTTAAAGTTTTTTAGTCTTTGTTGAAACTGGTACATTTTGGAGCCATGAGGGATGGTTTTTTCCTTCCACTAGATGGGGGCCATGGATTGTAAATATAGATGATTGATCCATAAATGCTCGAATATTAAGGGATTTCATCCTGGAGAGACCTAGATATCTAACTAGAGTTGAATGGGACAATGGTTAAATCCGAGGGTGTCAAGAATGTTGGCTTTCAACGAGAGTCCATCCATTAAGAGGGAGTCTGATATTAGGAAGTAGTCTAGATGACATGCAACCTATTGGGACCTTGGGCAATGGTTCAATCAAGTAAAGAGGTCATTTTGGGTTTCAAGTTCAATGGGACATAGCTTATCGATTAAGGATTGAAAGTACCCACTTTCTACCTCGATTCTACGGATCCCTCCTCTTTTCTCTTCTAGATTGTAGATAAAAATGAAATCCCCGCCCAGTATCCATATATGATCATTGATAAGGGTGGGGAGCCTATCCAAATGGTGAATGAAGGTTAGCTTGTCCTTCTGAGTAGTAGGGCCGTAAACATTTGTAATGAAGCCTAACCTATTGGAGCCAATGAGCCTATATTCCGTTGAGATTATTCATATGGTAGTGAAGAAGTTCTCCATGTGCACATAGATTTGGTTCCAAAGGATGGCCAAACCAACTGTCAGTCCTATTTCATCAATGTGCATCATCTTCCCTTGCTTCCAACATCGAGAAAGAATTTGATTTGTTTCTTCACCTGCACATTCCATTTCTTGAAGAAACAAAATATTAGGTTGTTCCACTATGATACGATCTCGTAGAAGCCTTTGCTTAATACTACCATTGAGTCCCCTGATATTCTAAGAGATGAGATTCATGATGAGGATGGGGAGGGGAGAGGGGGAAAAATATGAGAGATAATATGTATCTTACTTTATTTTACCATGACGTGTCCAATCTCTTGTATGATCTTCTGGGTGGATTTTCTACCTCTTTTGTTTTCGTCCTTCCGAGGCTTGCATTGCTCTTTTGGTTAGTTTACCTGGATTCCCAAGCCCAAAATGGAGCTATTCGTTGAACCAGTTAAGGAGTTGAGGAAATTCTTGTAAACTTTGCACAGCTGATCTAGAGGAATGGTGTACAGTTTTTGTTGGAGATAGGATTGTTCTAGATGTACCAAGTTTATGCTTGCGAGATCCTATTCGTTTAGGTCCATTTCTAGTTCTCCTTCTTCTAGGTCAGATGGTTCACCATACTTAATGTGGGAAGGGGGAATGGGATATATATTCTCCAATACTGGGGTATTCACCAGTTTTCCTTTTATGTTTCCTTGGATTTCCTCTTCCTAAGGAGGGATCTGTGACACATCCATTTCATATGGAATTTTTTGAAGGACGTCGAAAGAGTTGTTGAAGGGAGGGTCCTTAGTTGCATTTGTTTCCATTTTCCTTGTCACTTGATGACATCATCCAGCTACATGAGTGAATCCATCTTTTGATTTACTTGCTTCAGGGTTTTCAACCTTTCTTGTGGAGTTAAGAGGACAGTCTTTGAAGAGATGTCCATATTCGTAACAGTTTCTACAACAAAAAGGTATGTGCTCATAATCAATAGTTTGAGACCAGTATTAATCATGGTATTCAAAGGAAATGGATCTTGGGAGGGGATTTTAAATATTAAGGAAGAAACAAATGTGAGAATAATAGCTATAGATTCTTTTCTTGGTTTCCTCTGAGGATTTAACATAAACCTTGATGATATTTCCAATGTCTGCCATGATTTCTTCTAACCAGAAATATTGTGCAAGAAATATAAATGAATCTAGACTAGTGCATGAGCAAAGTCTTTAGTTTGAGGGATGAACTTATCCATCTAGAAGCGTAGAAAAAGGTCGACTGACTTGAAGAAATATGTTCCCCCAAAAAGATGTGTTTTTGATCTTCTAGGTTGTGAAAGATGATGGTAAAGAAACCCTTGGAGACTAATTGTATGTCATAATGGCCTTTGGGTTTTGCTGAGACCTGTTATCCCATAGATTAGGGAAAACTAAGGATATTATGTCTTGAGGCCCACATGTCATAGACATGGAGTACCAAGATCCATATTGACTTTATCCTCATCCTGTAGGGCCCATATTTCTTCTTCATCACGTCCATCTTGTCAGCAGTAGTAGCATCTAACCCATTGGCTTGGTCCTTCAGCAGTAGTGGGTATTTCTCCATGAGGTAATGAGTCTGGATAACATGGTATGTGTAACTATTATTCTCAAAACATTTGAATATGTGCATTTAATTCTTTTTTCTTCATGAGGAGTGCTTGGAATTTATGCCTTTCCACTTGTCCACACCTGGGGGAATGATAGGATGCCCTAGCAAGTTGGTTCCTTTAGGATTTTTGTTTCCATTGAGTGGGTTCATGAAAGGTCATTGTCCAATCCCACCATACTAATCACTTTTAATCATTTTCCCTCTCATACATCCCCTGTATTGGCTCGGGCATTGGATTTTCCAAGCTAGCAAAGGGTTGTACCTTTCCTTATGGGAAGAAGGGGATAAAGTCACAGAGGGTAAAAGTAGCTGGAAAAAGATACAATCCAAAAGAACAAAACCATCATATGCTTCGCCTAAGGATCCCTGAGAAATAAATAAAAGGCTTCTCAGCAAGAAATGTAGGGACCCATAAAATGATAAAATCAAGACCTAGTTGGAGGATAGTAGGTCTCATCATGAGACAACCTATTAGGTCCATGGGCATGTAGCAGTATGACACTACCATTCAGTTGGAAACCATGCCAGGGTATTGTCTCTTAGTGGCATATCCAAGAGAAAGGGAGTCTCATCATGAGCCAACCTTCTCATCTCCATGAAATGTTTGTGGGTAACAATGTCACCACTGGTCACAATGCTAGGGCAGTGTCCCCCAACTAGTCTCTTGAAAGAAAAAGAAATAATATAAAAAGGTAAAAGGAATTGAATGGGATTTGAAACATTTACATCCATGACAAGGTGCAACTCACCCTATTCAAAGGAACCCACAGGTAAGCCATGCATTTCCCTATCATCACTGAACCCATTGCTCAAACATCCCCATACCATCTCATCCACATAAATGAACTAGATTTGCATTCACCTAGAAACATCCCACATCCAATGATAATTAGCCTAATAGGACCTCCTGGAACCCTCTCCAAACCTGGCTTGTAGAATAGCATAACGTCTTTGAGCACTTGTTTGGGAAAGGGGTATTTATGCACATGTTTAGATAACTTGATTATTAGACATGATTGACATTTCTATGATCCCTATGACTTATGAGCCCATAGAGGGAGTACTTTTTGTTGTTGTTGAGCCACACCTGATGGACAGGTACACATGGGGAGATGATTAATTTGGACCTCCATAGGGATAAAATCCAACCAGATGGATGTTTAGACCCTAGCGAGTGGAAGACACATACCAGAGGCTTGCACCAGAGAGAGAGGAGGGAATTCCACTAGAGACAACCTGACAAGCCTGGAACCAGGGGGTTATTTCCCTCCCACTATGATGTCGGCCTTGGAATGCCCATGAAGTCACCTCTGTGACCCTTGACATCACCCAATGTTTGATGGACATGATGGAGGCAATTATGTGCCAAGTGGCATGTGTGGCTTGATCCAGAGGCCTTGGGAGGCCTAACGTTTTTCTCCTAGAGGTCTAAGTTTCACCTAGGATGCCCAGCGTCACCCTAGAAGGGCATGCCGTCACCTATTTTTCTTGATTTAGGGTTTAATTTGTCAATTTTATGTAAAAAACTATATATTTCATGTAAACTAGCCATGTCAGCCTTTTTGACCTAATTTTGTAATTAAAGGTCATTGTAAATATATAAATAAGGGTTTTTTCCCGTGTATTTTTTATCATCTTTCACTTAGACTAAGTGAGGTCTGAAATTTGCGCCCTACTTATGTTTATTGGCTAAAATTTGGTGCTCACTTCTTAAAGGAGGCTACTTTTGGGTGTTTTTTGCATGTTTCTTGGTGGAAAGTCTTCAACTAGGGCTACTGTTAGATTATTCTTGGTGAATGTAAGTAAATTTCTGCAGTTCTTCTTCATTTTGATTGGTTATGGTACATTTATTTTTCATTTCTTCCAAGATTATGAAATTGTTAGCTTAAAACCCTAGGAGGTTAAAGCACATGTTATTATTCTTACCTTAACAACTTTTCACCTACTATATTGTGCTAGAAATCCTACCTTATTGAAGCTTTGTTCTAAGGTCCCTTCCATTGCAGCACCCTAACATCATTTTCTTCATGTAGCCATCATCTTCTTCATCCTTGAGATAAATAAGGAGGAAAACCGCTAGGGCCTAGGGTTACCTACTCACTAGTAGCCATTTCCCCCCTAAGGTTTAATGATTGAGGCCTTGGGTTACCAACACCTCAATCATTGACCTTCTTGTCTCTAGATCTCACATTATTGGTTGTTCCTTCAAGATTGTCGCTACTAAAAGTTACTCCATTAACCCTAAAGGAACTGATCTAGGCCTTTCACTTGATTGATTAATGAAAACAACTCTCAAAACTTTTACCTCAACTTATCTACTAACTTTTCCTAACCTTAGAGTAGACTAATTTACTAACCTACTTGTTGTTGTTACAAAAGTAAGCTACAACAATTTATTTCAGCAATAAAAGCAATTGAAAAGTTGATTTATACACTGCCTAATTAGCTTCTGAATACTGCTAGTACATTGCTATTATTGAGTTGTTATTTTTGGTCATTATGAAGCTCCTTTAAGGCATTAATTGTGAAGATATTATCTTATATACATTGGTGTTATAAAATTTTGTTTTCTTCATTTGATAAGTCCATGATTTTATGAACCACTGAAATCAAGTTGTACTTGCAAAAGATATCGTTTTCTTGTTTCTTTGTTCTGGGTACGTACATCCAAGAATATCATTTCCTTCATTGATTAAAACCTTGGGACTTTCTGATCAGTGTGACCTGTGAGAGGGGATACCTTTTTTTGACATTTTAACCTTTTCCTTCTCAAACCCCAGGTCATCGGGGATGTCTCCCTTGGGCCATCATACCTAAATAGAAAGAGGTATCTTATTAAGGTGATAGTGATAGGATAACCTTTTGTTTCATCAATTTTCCTTCCCTTATCCTCTCCCTGCGGGACAAGTACAAATTGCACAATAACATTTTGGCACCTTTGCCAGGGAATACTGAGTCAATTATCCTCAAAGAAAACACTTTTCGATAAGCCTTTCCTCAAAAATCCTTTACTTTTCAAAGATTACCTGGTGACTCCACTGAGGTTGATCCCCTCCTCTCTTTGATAGTTTCAAGAAAATTATTTGGTGACTCCATTAATGACTTGGCCAACCATGATGTCTCAATGGGACCTGGGAAATTTCAAACCCCTAACATGAGTAAAATCTCGAGATACCCTAGGAAAATTCCACCCAAGTATGAAAAATGGCTCTCTAGATTCATTGGTAGTGATGGAGCTAGAGTAGACTATAACATGAATGAATTTTGGGATTTCTTTCAACTACACCCTATTAGTGATGATGCTAAGGATTTGGAAATGAAACTGTTCTCTTCCACTCTTCATGGAAATGCTAGGGAGTGGTATGGTGACCTCCCTGATGATAGCGTCACATCCATGAACCAATTGGAAGAAACCTTTCTAGATATATGGGGTATTAAGTTGGAATATATCCAAGTGCTACTTCAGAGACTCAAGCATATAAAAAAAAACTAAGAATGAGAATATTAGGGAATTCCGGGATAGGTTTGAGAACTTACTATATCAGATTCCTAGAAGCCATCATCCTAAAGACAAGTACCTTGCTTACCTCTATACCAATGCACTCTTGGTGCATTTAGGGTTCCTCCTAAGTAAAAAGGTGCCAAAACAAATCTATGATGCCTATAGCATGGTCATGCAAATCGAGGAGAATATCTATTTGTCCAAGAAAAAACACATCTTTTCTCTAGAAACCAAGGTTGAGGACCCCAAAGGTACCCCAGATACCCTTAGTCTGGAGAGATTAATCTCCCTTGATATATTTGAAGGAAGGGAACAAGTCATCAACCAACAAATCAAGGTTGAGAAGAGCGATCCTAATGAAGGTTTCCAATCCCATGAGAAAGGGAAAGAATTTACTCATGCTTCTACCATGGTTGAAGAGCGAGAGCCTGAAGATATCAAACACAATGATGAAGTACTGATGTGTGATCCTCCCTCTGATGAAGCCATCCAAAGTCCCATTTTTCCTTCACAAGAAGAAGAGGGTGAGGTTAGTCACTTTCCTTTTTAGGATTTTGATAATACCTTATTCTATGATTCAGAGATTGAAGGAGAAATGAAATCGTTGGACAAGGTAGATCCTCCTTGTTGTATTGTTGAAGACATAGGGGCAAGTCATAAGGATGAAAAATTAATTCATGTTATTTCATTTGATGAAGTCACTCGAGTCCTCAAAACTCCTGCACAAGAAGAAATAAACATGGTGAGTTACCTTCCTTTCCAAAATTTTGATGATTCTTTATTTTATGATTTGGAAAGTGAAGAGGTTCTAGAGGATCCCTTGGATGCTTTAAATCCTTCATATTATGATAAATATAGTGGAATTTTTTATAATATTCATGAGTTCATACATTTTGGAAGGCATAAGTGGGATGTTATTGGTTCTAATAAGGATCCCAAATACAACATTGAAGGTCATTTCTAGAAGTTTCCTTTGCAACTATCATATGAGGTTACTAATTTTGACAATTGGCAACAAGGAGATGATATAATTATAGATACTTTCCAAACACCCAGGGATAAACTAGTCCTATATTCTCTTGATGATTTTTTCTCATACCTTGAGGATTTTGATGAGTAATCCTCTGAGCATTCAGATTTATTCTATGAAAACAATTATCAACCATCGTTGTGCTCAGATCCTGTTGAGAGTGAGGAAATTGCTTGCCTAAAGTAGGATACTTGTGATAATATTTTCTACCTCCCTTTGATTACTTTACCTCACTATGTCACTGAGGGTATGTTTTGGAAACATGTCCCTTATCCCAAGTCCTCTATAGGACAAATCCTCCTTTTGGATTTTAGGCGAAGGTTGGGTACCTTAAGAAGAAACCTATTATCATGGTCTTCCAATTTCCCCTTATAAAATTGTTAGTCATCCTTTAGGTTCTTGCTAGTTCCTTCCCAGGCCTCAGATTGTGAAGATGTCCAAGGTAGCTAGCCTTCAGACTCTTTGAGTTAGTATTTTGAACCTTTAACTTTTTGCAATCTCTTTCTGATATTGATTGAGCACTTTCCTAAGAGTATAAATTGGCACCCTTTTTCCCTCCCACTCGCCTCCATGATCTAGACCTTATGATTCCTTATGATACAATACATTTTCTAACTCATGTTTTTTTTTTCTTAACTTATCATTGCTTTGGTTTATGATGAAGCACAGATGCAGGTATTGTGAGACTCTTCTAGGATGGTTTTATTAGCTATTTGATTGCACCTAGCATTCATCAAATAGGTAAGTAGAGGTAAGTAGGTAGGAATTTTTCATTCATTCTATATACCATTTGCATTTCATGCTAGAGTAGTTGTATTTTCATTTGTATATATTTTTTCTTACTTTCATTTTCATGTACCATATATGATCCAGGGGTGAAATCACCACCCCAAATGATAATTACTAATAATTTTGTTGAGATCGAGAAGGTCATAGGCCATGATAGAGATGTCGAGGTTCTCATGTGCTCTATAGTGATCACATGTCCCTGAGTTGGAGCTAGATTTTATCCCCTAACCTAGGGATAAATAAGGATATTATGTCTCGAGGCCCACAGGTCCTAGACATGGAGTATAGAGAGCCAGATTGACTTGAGCCTGGTCCTAGAGGGCCCATATTTCTTCTTCAACACCTCCATCTTGTCAGCAGAAGAAACATCCATCCCATTGGCCTGGTCCTTCAGCAGCAGTGGGTCTTTCTCCATGAGGTAATGAGTTCGGTAAAATGGTATGTGTCACTTTGATTATCAAAACATTTGAATGTGTTCATTTAATTCTTTTTTCTTCATGACATGTTCTTGGAATTTATGCCTTTCCACTTGTCCACGCCTGGGGGGGATGACAAGATGCCCTAGCAAGTTGGTTCTTTTAGTATTTGAGTTTCCACTGGGTGGTTTTATGAAAGGTCATCATCCATTCCCACCATACTTATCACTTTTCATCATTTTTCGTCTCATCCATCCCCTGCATTGCTTCAGGCATTAGGTTTTCCAAGCTAGAAAAGGGTTGTACCTTGCCCTATGGGATGAATGGGATAAAGGCCTAGAGGGTAAAAGTAGTTGGAAAAATAAAAAATCCAAAATAAAAAAACCTTTAGATGCTTCGTCCAGGGATCCCCGAGAAAGCAATAAAATTATTCTCAAAAAGAAATGGAGGGACCCATAAAATAATAAAATCAAGACCTAGTTGGAGGATAGGGGTCTCATCATGATCCAACCTATTAGGTCCATGTGCATGTAGCGGTATGACACTACCATTCAACTAGTCACCATGCCAGGGTAGGCTCTTGGTGGCATAGCCAACAGAAAGGGGGTCTCATCACGAGCCAAACTTCTCATATCCATGAAATTTTTGCGGGTAACATTGTTACTATTGGTCACCACACCAGTGTAGTGTCCCCCAACTAGTCTCTCAAAAGAAAAATAAATAAGATAAAAAGGTAAAAGGCATTGAATTGGATTGGAAACATTTTCATCCATGACAAGGTTTATCTCACCCTCTTCAGAGGCACCCACAGGTAAGACATACATATCCATGGCATCACTACACCCATTGCTCAAACATACCAAGACCACCTCATCCACTTACATGACCTAGAGTGGTCTTCACCTAGAAACATCCTACATCCAATGAGAATTAGCCCAATAGGACCTCCTAGAGCCCTCTCCAAACCTACATTGAAGAATAACATAACGTCTTTGAGCACTTGTCTGGGAAAGGGAGGTTTTATGCACATGTTTAGATAACTTGATTATTAGACATGATTGACATTGCTATGATCCCTGTGAATTATGAGCCCATGGAGGGCATACTTTTTGTTGTTGTAGGGCCACACCCGATGGACAGGTACACATGGGGAGATGATTAGTTCAGACCTCCATAGGGATAAATCCAATCAGATGAATGTTGAGACCCCAACCAGGGGTAGACACATACTAGAGGCTCATACCAGAGAGAGACAAGGACGTTCCGCCAGAGACAGCCTGGCAGGCCTAGACCTAGCGGGGTCTTGCACTATCACTAAGATTTTGGCCTTGGAATGACCATGACATCACCTCTGGGACCCTTGACATCACCCAACGTTTTATGGACATGATGGAGGCAGTTATGTGCCAAGTGGCTCTTGGTCCAAAGGCCTTGGGAGGCCTAACGTTTTTCTCATGGAGGCCAACATTTCACCTAGAAGGCCCAAATTCACCCTAGAAGGGCATGACGTCACCCCTTTTGCTTGATTTAGGGTTCAATTTGTCAATTTTATGTAAAACGCTGGATATTTCATGTAAACTGGCCATGTCGGCCTTTTTGACCTAATTTTGTAATTAAAGGTCATTGTAACTATATAAATAAGGGTTTTTTCCCTTGTATTTTTTATCATCTTTCACTCACACTAAGTGATTTCTGAAATTTGTGCCCTACTTAGGGTTTATTGGCTGAAATTTGGTGCTCAATGCTTGAAGGAGGCTACTTTTGGGTGTTTTTGGCATGTCTTGGTGGAAATTCTTCAACTAGGCTTATTGCTAGATTATTCTTAGTGAATGTAAGTAAATTTTTGTAGTTCTTCTTCATTTTGAATGGTTATGGTACATTTATTTTTCATTTCTTCCAAGATTATGAAATTGCTAGCTTAAAACCCTAGGAGGTTAAAGCACATGTTATTGTTCTTGCCTTAACAACTTTTCACCTACTAGATTGAACTAGAAATCCTACTTTATTGAAGCTTTGTGCTAAGGGCCCTGCCATTGCAACACCCTAGCATCATTTTCTTGATGTAGCTATCATCTACTTCATCCTTGAGCTAAAGATGGAGGAAAACTGCTAGGGCCTAGGGTTACCTACTTCCTAGTGGCCATTTCCCCCATAAGGTTTAGTGATTGAGGCCTTGGGTTACCAACACCTCAATCATTGACCTTATTGTCTCTATATCTCACATTATCAATTTTTACTTCAATATTTTAATTTCTAAAAGTGACTGCATTAACCCTAAAGGCACTAATCTAGGCCTTGCACTTGATTGATTGATGAAAACAACTCTTAAAACATTTACCTGAATCTATCTACTAACTTTTCCTAACCCTAGAGTAGACTAATTTACTAACCTACTTGTTGTTGTTACAAAAGTAAGCTACAACCATTTATTGCATAAATAAAAGCACTTAAAATCAATTGCAAAGTTGATTTATACACTGCCTAATAAGCTTCTGACAATTGCTAGTACATTGCTATTAATGAGTTGTTATTTTTTGTCATTGTGAAGCTCTTTTAAGGCATTAATTGTGAAGCTATGATCTTGTGTACATTGTTGTTATAAAATTTTGTTTTCTTCATTTGATAAGTCCATGGTTTTATGAAGCACTAACATCAAGTTGTACTTGCAAAATATATCGTTTTGTTTTTACTTTGTTCTGGGCAGGTACATCCAAGCATATCATTTGCTTCATTGATTAAAACCTTGGGACTTTCTGATTAGTGTGACCTGTGACAGGGAATACATTTTTTTGACATTTTGAACTTTTCCTTCTCAAACCCCCAAGTCACTGGGGATGTCTCCCCTGGGCCATCATCCCTAAATACAAAGAGGTATCTTATTAAAGTGACAATGATATGATAACCTCATGTTTCATCAATTTTCCTTCCTTTAGCCTCTCCCTATGGGACAAGTACAAATTGCACAATAACAAGACCATTTCCCATTTCTGATTTTCCCTCCCCTTTCTATTTTCCCAACTTATTTTTTCTATTTCTTTTCCCTCTTCTATACTTACCTGAATTCCCCTTTTATTTTATCCCCTCTATTTCTCCCTTTCTAGTTACTATACTTAGTCGTTTCTCAAAAGGACAGGTTCATGGGTCGGTGGACTTGCAAGTTCTCACCTCCCTCCATATTCCCATTATCATGAGTCCAACGAACCTCTGTGTTATTCTATACTTAACCATTTTTCACAATCACGGGTTCGTGGGTTCAAGCTTTCATATTCCAAGTTCTGCGACAACCATTTTGCACCAAAAGATTTGAGATCTAAATTATGACCGTCATACTTATTGTGTGTACCAAGTTCCTAAATATTTCATTTCTTGTGTATCCAATTCTGACTGATCATTCCTAACACTTAGCTTATTTTCTATCATTCACAACCGCGGGTTCAAGGGTTCACGGGTTCGCGGGTTCACAAAATTTCCCAAATCCTAATTGTTGTTTGTCCCCACCATCCTCGTTCTTTTGCAAATACGCATTTAATAATGGTTTAATGTCAATAGATCATCATGGAGGTTCCATAAAGATAATCATTACTATTCAAAAGACTCACGTAGGTGGACCTAGCTAGAAACATTAACAAAGTCGAAGACCGCAAATTAATCCTCAACTTGTTGTTCCTGACAAAGAAACAATTTGATGAGCAAGTTGAGATTTTTAAAGGGTTATTAGTTGAAAATTTCTATGATATACTTGAATATGGTGAGGACGACATATACAATTGTCTAGTGGATTACTTTGTGAAAAATCGGGATATTGAAGAAGCATTGCATGATATTTCCCTTGATTTATGAGACTTGGAGGGCAAGTTGTTCAACATCAAAATACGGCATGAAATCAACGTGGAGCTAATGAAAAATTATATTGAAGAGTGGTTTAAGAAAGAGATCGACAAATTGACCACCAAGGGGAAAGAAACAGTTGAGACAGTTGATGTAACCATTAATGAATACAATAAAAGGACATGTTTAGCATTCAACACACCCTAAAATCCTTATGAAATTTTATCACTTTTTGGGTACCACTTGTTTTCTTTTATTGTCTAAATTGATTTCACTTTGGTGAATGGTTTATTATTGTTTTGTTTTCATGACTCTTATCAATCAAGTCAGGTTTGTTTGAACTTATGAAACCTCATGTCTAAAAGAACTTGACATCCAAAATAAGAATCTGCAACTAACATTTCACCTAACGTGCTTATGTTAGACGTCGGAAAAATTCAAGCAGGTAAAGTGGCCATGTAGTTACACTAATCGTCGGTTTCCAATGAATCGTCGACTTTGATAGAAGGAGGAGTTAGTTTGCGTAAGATATTGTCCACAAAAATTCAGGAGATAGTCGATCCCCATCGACGTCGAAAAAATACGGGAAGGATATACATTGACAAAGTCCGTAAAGAAATCACTGATAGCCAATGCCCGATGTTCTTTATTGGGGTGGGGGAAATCTAGAAAGGTTAAAACAATAGTTTTGTCTACGATAAACATATCATTTATCGTCGATCCTTGATACAGTTAAGGCTTCTTGTGTCCTTGTCAAACCTCCTAGTCAGCTTTTCCATGTCAGATTTGTACGACAAGATTGATTGGCATCAAAGATTTTGCAAGAAGAAATCAACGAAAAGTGTTTGAAGTAGAATCCTGAACCTCGACTCACCAACTGGACTAGAGAAATGATGGGATGTTTTCGACATAAGATACGATCAGATTATGACATTTAATAGATCAGTTAATGCTTCATCCTGCATTTGTTGCTACCTCGTGTGCTGATTGAACAACAAAAATTTTAAATTGCCAATAGGCCACGTTACAACCGATGCCTGCACCGTCAACTCATGTTCTAATTTAATTTTAAACCTTTTTGAATATTAGGTGACAAATTGAATGGAACTACACTCATGACAAGGTAAGTTCATCCTTGTTTAAATATCTAGAACGGTTTTGAACAAGTTCATTCTGCGCATAAGTTTGAATTCCATAGCATCCGAAGAAGCAAAGAAACCGTCTTGAGACTATGTTGATCCTCATATTATCAAAACCAGGTTAAACAAGTTGCAGAGGTATGTGTTCAATCTTGTGAATTCGATGGTTGTGATTTATATATGCATCCAATTTCTTACATGGTCTCTAACTATATTCTAGCTACAGGTAAAATGTCTTCGAGATGCCGAAGAGCACAAAATTTGGGTGCTGAGGGATAGCAACATAGATCAGATCAGGAAAGCAACCAAATACTGGGTGAAAATGGCCCAAGAACCTCAATGGGAGATTTAGGAGAAATGGGTCGATTGCGAAAAGATATGGGTAAATATTAATCAGGAGATGAAAGAGATTGGCCTCCCAGAATTTGGCTCACCCGAGGACTTTGTCAACCTGCATGACATAGTCAAGAAACATGTGGAACAAGACTTGACATGGATAGCATAGATAGAAAAGGTCGCGAGCATGGCGCCAGGTCAGGTACAACAGTTCATGGAGCATCTGATCAAGGATCAAGCAATTTTGCAGTGGTTAAGTGTCAAAATAGTCAATTACCAAGCATTTGTAGTAGAAGTGAAAGAAATCCTTTCATCCCTAATGGACCAACACAAGTTTGCATATGCCAACACATGCGAGTAACTCTTCTTCAAATGGTCAGAGTATGAGAAGGTTCATCAAATTCAGTGAAATTATTTTATTATTCTTAGAATACAAAGAGATGAAATTGCCATGTGGTGATTTTGTTTTACTTAGCTTTCACTTTTGATAGATATTTTTAGTTAATGATTCATTATAAATAAGAGGATTGACCTTTTAGTATAGGTTGATGGTATTGGAAAAGACCCTCATTTTTGGAATTGTAAAGAACTATTTCTAAACTACCTTAATTGAGAAGTCATGTTTAGGACTGAAGACAAACTTCTATTTTTCATCAAAGGCATGTGTGATTGGATTTGAGGAGGAATTACTTCCAACTTTATTTCATGAATGGATGTTGTAATGAGTAAGATTTTTTGAATCTATTGATAAGTTAGTTTTTTCAATATTTTTTTATTTTTTGTAGTTCTTGTCTCTAATGATGAAATCAAATCATTGTGTTAATGTGTGATTAATGATAGATCTAAGGAAACTATTTTTCTTGCCATCATTTTATTGCATGTATGTTTTATTTCAATAATTGTATCTCAGTCAATAATTGAAGTATCAATAAGTTAATGTATTAGTACTAGGCTTGTCACAGGTGTGAATATCTTTGTTTGCATGCTTGACCACAAGTGTTATCCCATGCTCAACCTTCTTCAATAGTTAGGATCCCCCTTTTACTAGCCAGTTTATACCAGCACACATCTTTTAATCAGACCTATCTAATCAAATAAAAGACAAAAAGAGAACATTTACACTGAAGGAGGAACTTTCATAAGAAGATATCTTGTCAATCACTACATAAATCCCATCGATAAATTGGTCGTATCGAAAGATATGGAGAACCGTTCCACCATCGAAACCTGCAGAGTCTAATTGGGCCTCCTTGGTAGGTTTGGTTCCTGCTATTGAGTTAAATGGATTTAAGACCCCTCAACAGAATTGATGCTAGAAGGAGGTATTGATGAATGGATGGCTAACAATATTTCTGATATAATATTTCGCATATCCTACAGATTCAAAACAACTCACATGCATGGCTAGCCATTCCCAAGAAAACCCACACACATTGAGTACTCTTGAAATGATTAACTCACTCCAGCAAGAGGAAGAACATTTATTCCCTGAAATACCTTATGCTCTTCCTCACGAGGAGTTGAACCAATTCAGAAGAATCAAAAGATCTTACGCCTGAAAAATTGGATCATTACCCTTAGCTCTGCTAGTTCCTCATAGAAAACAAGTAAGCAGATCAATGGTTGACACCCCCGAATAGGTTTTTGTTCACATAGTAGAAGACGTGATAGATTTATCCCTCACCGATATTGAACATCCCCTTAATTTGATCCCCGAAACACCAGCTGGAAACTACTTTGAGCCCGACAATTTCGAATCTGACGAGGAAGGGTTTAACTCAGATCTCTCAGCTTAAGATTCAAATGACATGGAGGATAAAAATGATAATAATGAAGAAAGGGGAAACCCACCTCAAAAAAATCATCCTTGTTTGGCCAGAGATGTCCTGGAAATCCCCAGAAGGGTATAACCTCCCTCGACATCCAGAAAAGTTACTTCCCATGTTTGACCCTGAAACCTTTGGATTGCCTGAAGACCATATTAAGAAGTTCATACTAGCTATTAGACTGATGAATGTCTAACATGAGGATGTAGTATGTAGGATTTTTCCCTATACCTTTGATAATTAAGCCTCAACGTGGTATTTTAACTTGCCTGTAGGGTCCATAACTAGTTGGATGAAGTTTCAAAACGATTTTTTAGACAAATTTGTAGAAGAAACCACTACATGAGATTTAATGGTTGAATTGTTCACCTCCACCATGAGTTCAAAAGAAAAGGTTAAAGACTTCAATCAACGATTTACCACTATTCTGAACAAATTTCAACCCAAAGATAAACCCACTTAGGAGTTGTAAATTGAAGTATATGCTAATGCTCTCCCTACTTCTATTTCCATGTTTGTAAAAAGGGATTCCAAGCATACCCTAGCTGAAAATTTTGAGGAAGCCAAAACAATCGAATTCCAAATGAAGGGATGTAAATAGTCTAGGTCTCACTAGTTAAGAAGGAAGATAAACCTCCACCCAGGGGAGGACTCTTGTTGACTAGACCCCCAAGAAAACAAATAGAACAAGGTCTTGAAAAGGGAAGTTGAGACATAGAAGACCTACAATGGATGATAAATAAATTGTCAAATGAAATCATAGACATGAAAAGAAGTGAAGAGGAAGGAAACCAAGGCCAAAGACCTTATAATTTATTTTTTAAGAGAAACCCACCATTCAAAGCAATTGAACCTCCCCCAACCAACTTAAAAATCAACCTGGGAAATGTATCATCTTACTCTTTTTGTACCTATCATCAAGAGAAACATTCTAAATGAGACTATCCACAATGGGTGCATGCCATGAATTTGATGTCCAATCAGTTCCTAGATGAAGTTTCCCTTACCGAACAATCAAGCAACTCAACGATGAATATTTTCGATCAGGAGGAAGTTGACCCGCCGCAAGAAACAACCATGTTGTTGTGGGATCCTGACTTACCAATTCCTTATGATGATATATTTGAGGTTCAAGAACCACCCACTGAGGTTTTGGTTGTGAAAACGAAAAGTAGGGGTCAGTCGGTCTCAAATGACCTTACCATGGCCTAAACTTCGAGAGGAAAATAAACAATCAATCACCCGAAAGCACCTTTTATCTCCCAAAAAAATCCTATAAACATCCATACACGAGAATCACTGAATATAGATTACAACGTAGTAGAATAGTTAAAAATATTGAAGGCAAATGTATCAGTCATGGACATGTATATAATTCCCCAACAAAAGGACTTTCTGTTACAAGCCTTGAATTTAGTTGAAACCCCTATAACAAGCACTTACCAAGGGGGAAATTCATCTCCCATAGATCAAAAAAATAAACCAACTGTGAACGCTTGCTCCATAAATAAAAAAATAAATCCTTTTGTCCCACCATTCCTTCTAACATTTGAAGTCTTCAAAATAAACCTCCATAATTGTTTAGTTGACTCAGGGGCATCCTCTAATGTTATGCCATTATCTATATGCAAGAAACTAAACGTAGTCCCACTTGAAAGTGATCAACGTGCTATACAACTAGACAAAACTCATGTTAAAGTTATTGGAGAACTCAAGGATGTCGTGATCATAATGTCTACACACCTGAAATTTGTTCAAGTAATTGACATCATTGTAGTAGATATAACAGAAGCTTATGGACTGCTGCTTAGTCAAGATTGGTCCGAGAAGTTGAATGGATACTTTAGCATAGACTAGGATCACCTCTAGTTTCCATTAAAGGGACACACAAACATGATTAGGATCGATAGGGAAAGGTATCTCAAACATACTGTCACTGATTTAGAATCCCTCAATGAACCCTCGTCAACAAACTTCCCCGTGCTAGGAAAATACTCCTGCAATTTTGATTTCGACAATTTCTCCCCTCTCTCATCTGATGTGCCTCTTAGTCAAAACTCCGAAATGAATTTTCAAGTAAATATACTGGTAGCGGTAGAAGAAACCCTCTTCTGTCAATAAACTTTGTTGGAAACCACAAACAAAATAGGTGGAAAGGAGAAGGAAGTTGGTATCCATGGAGAAGCTGGTGATTTTTTCTCACAAATTTTGACCTTGTACTTTGATGGGTCTAAATCACAAGAAGGGTTGGGAGTGAGATGTATCCTCATTGATCTGAAGGGGAAATAAAATTTCCAGTCCTACAGATTGTAATTTGAATGCACTAATAATATTGTCGAGTATGAAGCTTTAATGAAAGGAATAAAGAAATCCATAGACTAAAACGTTAAAGAACTAAAGGTTTATGGGGACTCTGAAATTATCGTTAGGCAAGTAAAGAATAATATACATTGCAATTCTCCCCACCCGAGTAGTTACCAACAGGAGGTGCACAGTCTAATAGAAGATTTTGATGCCGTGAGCATAACAACGATTCCAAGGACAAAGAATACTATTGCTGACTACGTGGCCACTGTTGCTTCGAGGCTATCCCCTTTAGAATACTATGAAGCCTCCAGGTTTATTGTGGAACTTCTATACAAACCATCAATGCTCAACAATATTTATAACTGGAAGGTCTTTGAAGGAGATGAACAGATCATAAATGTAACACCCCTATTTCCCCCAACTTGTAATTAATCATAAAATAGGATTACCATGCTAAAGCATGTGGACAGTGTAAATGTATTATTGTTTGAGTTTCCAATAACTGAGTATGGGGGTGAAGCCTTGAAAGTACTAGCCATGATATCAGTAGAGGAAAGAATGTGAAAACTATAAGAGAGGGTTCATTATATCAAATAACCCCAAATTTCCCTTGATGGGGATAATAAATCTCCTTTGGATCCCAAGGAGAGAAAAGCAATTAATGAAGAATAGAATAATGGTTGAATTATCAACCACTCCCATGAATGGAAGCATGGTCTGTCTACATAATGTCATCTTGAAGTACCACTAGGTATGATAGACCAAGCTGACCCAAGTTCCCTTTTGACAAAAGAAACAGGATGGGTCGAGAACCATCCTAGGGAAAAGATATAAGAAAATTGGTAAGGCGAATGTGGTATCTCTCCAAGGGATGATGAACATAAGGCCACGAGGTTGATGTTGTGTGAGCATATAATAAACCTCGCCAAGGCCATAACAGAGAGAGAAATATCTAAAATTTCATAGAGAACAGAACCCGAGGAGAAGCTGAAATAGAGAAAGAATCCTTGAGAACCGTGAGAGATCCTTGTCTTGGCACAGGGGTATCCAGAGTGCTAAGAATGAATGCCTCTAAGCCTATGGTTGGGTGGAAGGATGAACACCCATAGTCAATTAGTTGGATACCACCTGTAATAGATAAGTAATCACATATCTTGTCTATTTAAGTGGTACTGTGAATTAATTTGGATATCCTTTGAATGTTGCAGGGATGGATATGTTTTCTTAATGATTTATATTGTACCATTTTTGTGTCTGATTGATTTTGTAATTATTCAAGTAGGAAATTGTATGATTTGGATGTGTTTTTATACTCGTAAATTCTTGCGTCCTGTGGTGGCTTAAACTAGAGCCATGAACTCTGAGCTTGTCGACCTTAGGTAAAGTTTCATGTACGCATGTCGACCCTCCTAGTCATTCTGAGTCCCTTGGAGGAAGGATTCTTTTAAAGTTCAGGAGAGATAGTGAATGTATACACAGGCTATCTCTGAGGCAAATAAAGACCGAGAACTACTTAAGTTCTAGAGTTGAGGAATGAATGTAAGGGGTGCGTAGAAGAATTCTTCCAAGCGTTATGTTCAAGGGAAAGAGCGCAAAGCTCTTAAGCCTTTTAGAGAAAACCAAGCTCGGGAAGAATAACTAGATTCAAGCATCGAAAGGGAATATCCTTTCATTTGGAAGATGAATGGATGAGACACTTTCGAGAGGATCCGAGGTCTATCATGACCATTATATTTGAAGAAGGAGTGTAGGTGTTAACTCGTCGACTCCTTCATCCTTCTCAAGTTCGATGAATTTTGGTAATCATCATGAAGGGGACAGATCCTTTGAAATTTGAAACCCAAATTTGCGATGCGATCTGGACCATATATCCAAGGACCTATCGAGACCCTCCTTGAACGTTAGATTGGCGAGGCCAGAGTTTTCACATCGAGAGGATCGCACGTTGGTGTGATTAAACTTCTGAAACTTGAAGTTGCAATGTAGTCTGGACAAGTGGATCAAGGAAGGGCATGGACCATCGATCTGATGTGAGTGGATTAATGCAAGGAATGCGTGGTAATTTGAAATCCCCTAAGGATGATGCTCATAAGTGATAGCACTTTTCATAAGTGTTGATGAGATCCAAGGAGAAGGACTCATAAGAGAAGAAAAGGTCGAGGCCTTTGAATAAATAGAAAATCTTCTAAGTCGAAGGAGATCAGATGCTCAGGAGGAGGAGCGACAACTGTCATTGGATTACAGCACGAAGAATCAATATCCATATGATCAAAGCAAGGTGCATGAGCCTTAGTGATTTTCACATGCAAGTGTGTGTGTAGAGGTGAACTTGTTTCAAGTTGAAAGCTTAGGAGAGATAGCATTTTCATAAACATAGAAGAGACCCAAAGTCATAGGGATTGAAGGAGGAAGTTCAAAGGTGAAGCTTTTGAAATGTTTGAAATATTCCAAGTCAGGGAAGAAAGCTAAAGCTCAGGAGGAGGAGCAACAATGGACGTTGGATCGAGCACTGTGAAGAACCTGGATCATTAGATCAGATTGCAGACAACGAGAAACGAGCGTAGAGGAGATCATATCTGGGTTGTTAGATCTGAGCACGAGGACCAACAACCGTTGGATCCCAAGGAAAGTGCATGATGTATAACCCTTTGAAGGTGCATAGGAGAGAGGACTTTGCGAAGTTACGAAATCATCAGAACCATCCATCGTCAGAGTTGACAGGTGGAAACAGATCTGAGAGTTTGAAGAATCGAACATCAGAAAATTTGCAAGGGGAAGAATGAATTTGATCCTAGCCATTGGTGTTGGGAAGAACACGTGGCGAGATCTCAACATCTCGTTGATTCGTAAATCAGAAGAGTCAGGAGTAACTCGCAACAAATATCCGAAATGCAAACTCATGATTTGATTGCAATCATCGATCGAAGGGAGAGCGTGGATGGTAGATATGGTCCCAAGGAACCTCAAAAAATTGTGAGTCAGAAGAAGAGAGCTGAGCAGTATTCCAAAGTTGTGAAACGCAAAGTCTTGATTCACGAGGGAGAATCTGGACCGTTGGATCATGGGGAGTCTCGAACCATTGATCTGACACTGTCGAGAGTTCAGAGATCGAAATTTTGGAAAAGAGGTAAGTGAACTAATTCCCAGAAATCTAGAGACACGAAGTCCTTATTCAGAAGAAGAGATCAGGACTATTAGATCACTGAGGATTGTGGACTGTCGATCTAATGTGGGTGAATTTTGAGAATCAGGAAATCAGGAAAACCAAAAATAGGGGAGAGCCATTGTCAATCTCACGAAGTGCGAAGTCTTGAAACACTCCAAAGTTGGGCTCCAGGTCATAACTGGAGGTCACATCAATGAAGGTTAAGGGAGGATATAGCATGTGCTAGAATTTTAGTTCAGAATTCAGGAAGTTGGGAGAGTCGAGTGACTCACAACAGAATATTCGTAGTGTGAAGCCGCTAAGTGCCTTTTTGGATAGGCATGTGGTCACAGCCATAGGTCACATGGAGGAGGCTTGCGTATGGTACTGGATCATGCAGGTGAAGTTTCATAAAGAACAATGAATTGATTTCTTATAGGTTCCAGTAGGAACCCAAAGAGATGATTCATCTTAGGAATCTTGAAGATCCATTGACCGGGATTAGGGACCCTGGATGGAGGTCCCAACTATTTGAGGAAAATAAATAAATTATTTATGCCCCATCGTGGGTGTGTTACAAATTGGTATCAGATCATGGTTACAACACTTGGCCTTCCTGGGCTCATGCATGAGTCACATAAAGAGGTATTTTTATCTACATTTACTCCTTGAGGAGAAGGACTATAGATTGAACTTGTGATTTTGGGAATTCTTGTTGAATTTCAACAGAAGCATTTCTTTAACCCATTTGTCAGAGTGGTAACTACTCTTACCGAAGTAGGGATATGATAATTAATAGTGATAATAAAACTTGAATGTGGATAGATGAAGGTGGCATGTTTCTGTCAAGGGTAGCTGAAGCCCGAAATCTAGATGACCTGATGTTAGTGACACTACCTCTAAGCATGGGCAGTTGGAACATTAGGCACTGATGATGGTTGGTTATATAATGGTTAATACCTTTGTGGGATTAAAGGAATCTGATAGGATTAGGTAGGATCCTTGGAAGTATAATTACTACTTTATATTAAACTCGGAGTATATAACTCCTCATGACCTAGGGAAAGGTGAGATGGGTAAGTCCTATAGAAGTGGACTCATGACCTAGGGAAAGGTTTTATTGCTAGTTGTTATCATATAAAAAGGGAACATAGTTATGACTATGCTTGATTCAACATCCATGTGTCGTGTGAATGACTGCAAGCTCTCAGCTGAGAGGGAAACTTTGTGTTGAGTGTCCCTATGGGGCTTGTCATAAGGATGGAAACAATATCCTTGGAGAAGGATCTTGAAGTCTTAGATTCCCATGTGCATGCCTGACATGAAAAAGGTGCAAGAGATGCACCTACTTATACATGAATGTGTATACATGATCATAAGGATGATTGGAAGATCCTTGGGAAAAGGATATAGAAGCCTGATATGTCCATGTGTGTGAATGACATGGAAAAAGTGCAAGCAATAAGTTAGCATGATGAATACTTATCTGTGTTTAATTATGCTTGATTACATGGGTTTAATGCATTGTGGAGCTTCCTAATATGAAGCCTGATTTTAATACCAGTTAGGTATGAATGATATTAAACGTGCAAGTGATGCACATGAATGATGTAAGAATATAATTATAAGATACAATATGGTTGCCCTGATGAGTGAAATATAAAGAAAGATTTTCTCTTGTCTATAATAAATGAATACTATGGATGCATGGATGACTCCATTCTAAAGATTCATGAAAGTTCTGTTTTGAATGATATCTTAAGGGGAATGTGCTCCATCTCCCCAAGAAAATCTAGTACAAATGAATGAAAGAGTAAACGAGAAAGGATGCTTTGTTGTCATGATAAGAGGAAAATTATTATGCCTTTGAAGATCACATGAGAATGATTGTAAACAATCATGAGTTGACTTATTTTAAAGTAGAGATGTATGTAGGATATGAAATATACCTATGGAAACTACACATAGGCTTATGATTATGAGTATATCTAAGTATATCATGGACGTAAGTTACCAAAAACTAGAATATGTGTGGACGCGTAATCTGGATTACATGTCAGAAATGCATGTCTATGCCCCTTAAAGAATGATCATTAACAAGATGAAGCTAATTCAAGATTGAGGCAATCACAGATAGTGATGGATATGAAATGAGAAAGTTGCATGTGGAAGAAGTTCCCTGTGAAGGAAATTGTGTAAGGACTCTGTCAAAAGAACAGAGTCACAACCCTAATAATTGTGGAAGGTTGGGAAATGGGTTGCAAACCCTGTTTGTATAAAAATCCTAGATTAGATTTTGAAATAAAATGTGTAGGTGGAAGACTAACAACTGGATATTGACCACTCTGAGAATCGGATGATAATGTGCAAGATGCACAAGTTCATGATCCACTATGAACAAAAATCTTGCTACTAATGCATGCTGTTGTATCCAAAAGGTTAGTGTGAGGTCTAACCAAGGCTGCTCAAGAAAAGAGAATAAATATCACAATAAGAAGTAGATTTCATAAGTAAAGGGGGAGAAAAGTTGGAACACTTTCCTCACCCTAAGAACCCTAAATTGTTTAACAGAGCCATAGGATTAAAAGAGAATTTGTGGAAACCAGTATAATTGGTAAAAGGAAAGCAAACCCCCTGAGTATGATTGAATGAATAAATTAGTATGTTTAACTGAATAGGCTTTACTAAAGCCATGATTAAGAAAGGGCAGTGATGACTTATAGATAACTCGACTGGGCTGAAAAGTCCCAGTTGGTGTAGAAGGAATTGGAAGAAGGGGAGAGCCCTCAATTATTTCCTTGTTGAGTATTATGTTTTCTCTTGGATGAGAAACTTGGTACGCTAATGTAAGTAAAAAGGTTTTGACACCATAGTGATAAGGATTGTATTATTGAAGATACAATCGAAATTTGTTTGTGTTGCACTGGTGGAAACATTTGAGGATAATGTGATGAAGTGCATAAAGATATGCTAGGGCATTTTGAAGATGTTTTATGAATTTGAATGTTATGATACATGCATTTGGTTTAATATTACAATTAATGCAATTGTGACTATGATGATGCATGCTATATATAGAAATAAATTGGAGCTATTGAGCAAGACAGTTGCCAATAATGGGGAACCTCGAGCAAAGGATGACTAGGAAAAAGATTTGGTTGAAGGATTGTTGACGGGGCTATAAAAGTCCCCATAAAGCACTGTTGATGAGATAAAAATTAGGAAGAGGGTGCTAGCAGCCAAGAACCGGTATAAAGATATCCGTGCCTATGTGGCACAAGGTATGAAAGGATTTGGTAAGAACCCCTTCTGAAATATTGTATTGTCTCATGTTATGCACAGAATTTTGAAAGGGAAATTGTATGC
The DNA here is from genome assembly GCA_032191745.1 of Picea mariana. Taxonomy (NCBI): domain Eukaryota; kingdom Viridiplantae; phylum Streptophyta; class Pinopsida; order Pinales; family Pinaceae; genus Picea; species Picea mariana. Next base: position 142,132 of record JASDQU010104133.1, read on the forward strand.
CATGGATACCCAAGTAGGGTATGATTCGGGAAGGAGAACCAAAATGATGGAGGTGTTAATCTTTGGCAGTGGAGAATGATTGTATGATGTAGGATCATCTTAAATAAATGATCTCTGTTGACTTAAAAGGTCAAAAACCTTTACTAAGAGATCATAGAAATCCCTTAGATCAACTACAGATTGAGATCATGAGGATTGCGAAAGGAAACCCTGATCGAATCGGGTTAATCAAGAACCTGGAATAGGATATGAATGCGAGTCATTCATTGTAAGGAAACCAATCTCATTCATCAGATTGACTTCAAGATCCGCTAGAGTTAATGGATTAGATGCCATTCCTTCAATAAGATTAGATGACCTGTATCTATTGCAAAGATCAGAAGGAGGACCTTCCAATAATCTACTTAAGTTATAGAGGTATTAAGGAAAACAAAATTGGATGGCTATGAGTGTTGGCACCCTAGTTATTAATGAAGGAAGAATTATTAAAGGCATTCATGTGTACTGATTTGGGAATGTGATCGACCTATAGTAGGAAGCATGGTCCTGCTGTAAGAGTGAATGAAAATGAATAAGCCATATGAGGAAAAGTTTGGTTAAATCCCAACACACAATGGCCAAGAACCAGTCATAAAGTGTGACGAACTTGGAGAAAATGCAAGAGTGCATTGGGTATGAATGCGGCCTTGAATATTGGCACATTTTTTAAAATCCTTTGAAATGTTGAATTACATTTTGAAAGGTTTGGTATGTTTAAATGAGGCATAGGAAAGGATTGAAATCCATTTTTTTATGTTTATGTAGATGTGATGAATTGTTAGTATGCATGATTTTGAATACATATATATATATACATACATGGAGGCATGAGAGACTTGGCTGTGTAAAGAATGAACTGCAGGAGGAAAAGGGTCTTGGATATGGCAGTGTTGTAAGCCCATAAGGAAGACCAATTGACTGCTGAGCCAAACTGCAAGGAATGGTATTTCCTTTTTGCGAAAGTGAATTTGATTGTTAGTATGCATAATTTTGAAAATGTTGTGATGACGTTGTGAAGGTGTAATAAAAATGTATGTGCATGGAAAAGCTAACGATTTGTTTGGATGATTGAAGTTGAAAGTGAAGGAAGGAAATGGGTATTGGATATGGCAGTGTTGTAAGCCCACAAGGAAGACCAATTGCCCGTTGAGCTAAAACGCTATGAGAAGGAAAGTCCCATAATTATGAACTTGGTTCTTGTGGGGAACCAATATGAAAATAAACTGTGCAATTGGAAATCTGTAGGTGACAGATTTACAAGAAAATTCTGAATTTAAAACTTATGATGATGACTCATGAATTTATGTATACCAATGATACAGGTGAAATGAAAAGATCTTCGAAGAGTGCAGAGATGAGAGACTGAGCTCTTGAGTTCGAGGAAGGACTGTGGAAAAGAGTATGTTATGATTGCATGAAATAGAGACTGACTCGGGAGAAGGAGAGTAACCTTCGTCCCTATCTATGATTGAGTCAGGAGAAGGAGAGTAACCTTCATCCCTAACTATTTATTTTCCAAGAGAAGCATAGTAACCTTCGTCCCTAACTTTAGCTGAGCTAGAAGGCTGTCAAGTTGTAAAAACATGAAAAATGGCTACTGCTGAGCCATGAGAACCCCATGGTAAGCCATGATCGCCTATAATATATTGTGTTGAGGTAACATAAGCCGGAGGGATGCCTCGATAGATAAAGTATGAGGGACGCCTTGACTGTAAGACACAGTAGAGTCTCTAGAATTTGTTCTATGTGAGAAAACCTTGGCAAGGAAAGATGGATCACCTGAGGGATTGTATAGAAGAGAAGGGGATGCCTAAGCCTAGTCCTGGAATGTGACTGAATGCAAGGAAGAGGAGACCTTAATAGTTCTTGTAAACTATTGATGGGGATCATGCACCCAATGGGTATGTCAAGGAAAAACAATGAGCCTAGATAACAAAACAACCATGTGGATACAAATCCACAAACTGCGCAGATAATTATTGTGATAAGATTATGAAATTTTCCTAGAAATGTTTATGCAATGTTTTATCATAAGACTATGATTAATGTTCTTGTTGTCCAAGAATTACTTAAATCAAGTGAAAAGACTTAAGGGTCTGAAAAAGGACCTGACCGAGAAAGAAGGATAAAGATTTCTGAAACAACAAAATGGGAAAGGCATGACATGTGTTTTGAGGAAGAACACCGAGGATGGTGTTCCTTTAAGGGGGAGGGAATTGTAACACCCTTTGTTTCTACAAGATTGTAATTAATCATAAAATAGGATTACGATGCTGAGGAATGTGGACAGTGTAAATGTATTATTGTTTGAGTTGCCAATAATTGACTGTGGAAAGAATGTGAAAACTATAAGAGAGGGTTTGTTATATCAAATAACCCCAAATTTCCCTTGATGGGGAAAATAAATCTCATTCGGATCCCAAGGAGAGAAAATAAGTTAATGGAGAAAGGACCAGTGGTTAAATTATCAACCACTCCCGTGAATGGAAGCATGGTCTGACTACAGAATGTCAGCCCGAAGTACCACTGGGTATGACAGACCAAGCTAACCTGAGTTCCCTTCTGACAGAAGGAACATGATGGGTCGAGAACCATCATGCGGAAGATCTCTAGGGGATGATGAATAGAAGGTCGCTAGGTTGATGCTAGGTGAGAATCTGATAAACCTCTCCAAGGCCATAACAAACAAAGAAATCTATGAAAGTTCACAGCAAACGAAACCCGAGCAGAAGCTGAAAATAAGAAAGAATCCTTGAGAACCGCGAGAGTTCCCTCGTGATATCATGGCTTGGCATGGGGGTGGCTAGAGTTCTAAGAATGAATTCCTTTGAGCCTATGGTAGGGTGGAAGGATGAACACCCACAGTTAGTTATTTGGATACCACCTATAATAGATAAGTAATCACATATCTTGTGTATTTAAGTGGTACTGTGAATTAAGCTGGATATCCTATGAATGTTGCAGGGATGGATATGTTTTTTTAATGATTTATATTGTACCCTTTTTGCGTCTGCTTGATTGTCTAATTAGGCAAGTAGAAAATTGTATGAATTGGACGTGTTTTTATACTCATAAATGCTTGCGTCCTGTGGTGGCTTAAAATAGAGCCACGAACTGTGAGCTCGTTGACCTTAGGTACAAGTTCATGTATGCATGTCGACCCTCCTAGTCATTCTGAGTACCTTGGAGGAAGGAATGTTTTAAAGTTCATGAGAGATAGTGAATGTATACACAAGATTTCTGCAAGGCAAATAGATACCGAGAACTACTTAATTCCTAGAGTTAAGGAATGAACTTAAGGGGTGCACGGAAGAATTCTTACAAGCATTACGTTCAAGGGAATGACCATAAATCTCTTAAGCCTTTCAGATCCAACCAATCTTAGGAAGAATAACTAGATTCAAGCATCGAAATGGAATATCCTTTCGTTTGGAATATGAACGGACGAGACTCCTTTAGCCTTCACAATTTTGATGAATGTTGGTAATCATCATGAAGGGAATGGATCCTTTGAAATATGAAACTCGAAGTTGTGATGCGATCTAGACCATAGATCCAAGGACCTATCGTGACCCTCCTTAATTGTCGGATTGGAGAGTTAAAAGTTCACACATCGGGAGGATCGCATATTGGTGAGATTAAACTTCTAAAACCCGAATTTGCGATGTAATTTGGACCATTAGATTGAGGAAGGTCATGGACCATCAATCTGACATGAGTGGATTAACGCAAAGAGTGCGTGGGAATTTGAAATCCCGTAAGGAACAAGCTCAGAAGGGATAAAATATTTCAGAAGTGTCGACGAGATCCAAGGAGATAGACTCGTAGGAGAAGCAAAGGTCGAGGCCTTTGAGTACTTAGAAAATATTCTAAGTCGGAGGATATTAGATGCTCAGGAGGAGGAGAGATAGTCTCTATTGGATAAGACCATGGATAATTGACAACCATCCGATCAAATAAAGGTGCATGAGCCTTATTTATTTTCAAATGAAGGAGTGCGCATAGAGGTGAACTTGTTTCAAATTGAAATCTTAGGAGAGATAGCATTTTCATAAATGCAGACGAGACCCAAAGTCACAGGTCTCACAGGAGGAAGTTCAAAGGTGAAGAATTTGAAACGTTTTAAATATTCCAAGTTAAGGAAGAAAGAGAAATCTCAGTAGGAGGAGAAACAATGGTCACTGGATCGATCCCCGTGAAGAAACTGGACCGTCATACCAGATTCCAGACAACGAGGAACGAGCATAGAGGAGATCAGATATGGGCCATCAAATCTAAGCATGAGGACCAACAACTATTGGATCCCAAGGAAAGTGCATGACGTATAACCCTTTTAAGGTTCATAGGAGAGAGGACTTTGTGAAGTCCTGAAGTTCCAAAATCATTGGAACCGTCCATCATCAGAGTTGAAAGGTGGCATCAGATTCAACAGTTCAAAGAATTGGACTTCGAAATATTTGCAAGGGGAAGAATGAAGTTGATCCTAGCCTTTAGTGTTGGGAAGGATGCATAGAAAGATATCACCATCTCACTAATTCGCAGATCGAAAGAGTCAGGAGTAACACACAAGAAATACCCAAAACACAAACTCACGATTTGATCGCAACCATCGATCAGAGGGAGAGCGTGGCCGATAGATTTGGTCCTGATGAACCTCAGAAAATACGGAGTTGAAAGAATAGAGGTGGGAAGTCTTCCAAAGTCATGAAACATGAAGTCTTGATTTACGAGGGAGAATTTGGATTGTTGGATCATGAGGAGTCTTAGACCGTTGATCTGACATTGTCGAGAGTTAAGAGATCGGACTTCTAGAAAACAGGTAAGTGATCTAATTCCTATAAATCTCGAGACACAAAGTCCCAATTCACCAGAGGATATCAATACCTTTATATCACTTAGGATCATGGACCGTCGACCTGACGTGGGTGAATTTTGGGAATTGGGGAATCAGGAAAACCAAAAATAGAGGAGAGCTGATTGTCAATCTCGTGAAGTGCGAAGTCCTGAAACACTCGGAAGTTGGGCCCCAGGTCATAATTGGAGGCCACATCAGCGAAGGTTAATGGAGTATCTAGCATGCTCTAGACTCTTAGCTCATAATTTGAGAAGTTGGGAGAGTTGAGTGACTCATAATAGAATATCTGAAGTGCGAAGTCGTGAAGTGCCTTTTTGGATAGGTGGGTGGTCACAACCAATGGTCATATGGAGGAGGCTTGCGTCTGGTGCTAGTTCGCACAGGTGAAGTTTCACAAAGACCCATGGATTGATTTCTTATAGTTTCCAGTAATAACCCGAAGAGCTACTTCAACTCAAGAATTTTGAATATCCATTGACCTGGATTAGAGACCGTGGATGGAGGACCCAACTATTTGAGGAAAAGTAATTTTTATTTATTTATGCCCCATTGTGGGTGTGTTAAAAATTAGTATCAGAGCATGGTTACAACACTTGGCCTGCTTGGTAAAATGCATGAGTCACATAAAGAGGTATTTTTATCTGCATTTACTCCTTGAGGAGAAGGACTGTAGATTGAACTTGTGATTTTCGGAATTCTTGTTGAATTTCAGTAGAATAATTTCTTTAACCCGTTTGTCAGAGTGGTAACTAATATTACCAGAGTACAGATATGCTAATTAACAGTGATAATAAAACTTGAATGTGGATAGCTAAAGGTGGCATGTTTCTGTCAAGGGTAGTTGAAGCCTGAAAGCTAAATGACCTGATGTTAGTGACACTGCCTCTAAGCATGGGCAGTTCGAACATTAGTCACTGATGATGTTTGGTTATATAATGGTTAATACCTTTGTGGGTTTAAAGGAATTTGATAGGATCAGGTAGGATCCTTGGTAGTATAATTACTGCTTTATATTAAACTCAGAATATATATCTCTTCATGACCAAGGGAAAGGTGAGATTGGTAAGTCCTATAGAAGTTGAGGCAAGAAGGTTTTCTTGCTAGTTGTTATTGTATAAAAAGGGAACATAGTTATGACTATGTCTGATTCAACATCCACGTGTCGTGTGAATGACTGCAAGATCTCAAATGAGAGGGAAACTCAGTGTTGAGTGTTCCTATGGGGCTTGTCATAAGGATGGAAAAAATATCCTTGAAGGAGGATCTAGAAGTCTTATATGCCCATGTGCATGCCTGACATGAAAAAGGTGAAAGAGATGCCCCTACTTATACATGAATGTGTATACATGATCATAATAATGATTAGAATATCCTTGGGAAAAGGATATAGAAGCCTGATATTTCCATGTGTGTGAATGACATGGAAAAAGTGCAAGAAATAAGCTAGCATGATGAATACTTATCTGTGTTTAATTATGATTGAGTACATGGGTTTAATGCATTATGGAGCTTCCTAATATGAAGCCTGATATTAATACCAGTTAGGTATGAATGATATTAAACGTGCAAGTGATGCACATGTATGATGTAAGAATATAGTTCTAAGATACAATATGGTTTCCCTGATGAGTGAAATATAAAGTAAGAATTGCTCTTGTCCAGAATAAATGAATATTATGGATGCATGGATGACTCCATTCCGAACAGTCATGAAAGTTCAATTTTGAATGATATCTTAAGGGGAATGTGCTCCATCTCCCCAGGAAAATCCAGCACAAATAAATGAAAGAGTAAATGAGAAAGGATGTTATGTTGTCATGATAAGAGGCAAATGATTATGCCTTTGAGAATCACATGAGAATGATTGTAAACAATCATGAGTTGATTGATTTTAAAGTAGAGATGTATGTAGGCTATGAAATATAACTATGGAAACTACACATAGGCTTATGATTATGAGTATAGCTAAGTACATCATGGACGTAAGTTACCAAAAAATAGAATATGTGTGGATGCATAATCTGGAATGCATGTCAAAAATGCATGTCTATGTCCCTTAAAGAATGCGTATTAACAAGATGAAGCTAATTCAAGGTTGAGGCCATCACATATAGTGATGGATATGCAATGAGGAAGTTTCATGCGGAAGAAGTTCCTTGTGAAGGAAACTGTGTAAGGACTCTGTCAGAAGAAAAGAGTCACAACCTTAATAATTGTGGAAGGTTGGGAAATGGGCTGCAAATCCTGTTTGTATAAGAATCCTAGATTACATTTTAAAATAAAATGTGTAGGTGGAAGACCAACAAATGAATATTGACCACTCTGAGAACCGAATGATAATGTATAGGATGCACAGGTTCATGATCCACTATGAACAAAAATCCTGCTACTAAAGCATGTTGTTGTATCCAAAAGGTTAGGATGAGGTCTAACCAAGGTGGCTCAGGAAAAGAGCAGAAAGATCACAATAAGAAGTAGATTGCATAAGTAAAGGGGGAGAAAAGGAGGAACATTTTTCTCACCCTAAGAACCATAAATTGTTTAATGAAGTCGTAGGATGAAAAGAGCAGTTGTGGAAACTAGTATAATTGGTAAAAGTGAAGTAAACCCCATGAGTATGATTAAATGAATAAATGAGTACGTTTAACTGAATAGGCTTGAATGAAGCCATGATTAAGAAAAAGGCAGTGAGGCATTAGAGATAACTTGATTGGGCTGAAAAGTCCTAGATGGTGTAGAAGGATTTGGAAGAAGGGGAGAGCCCTCAATTCTTTCCTTGTTGAGTATTATGTTTTCTCTTGGATGAGAAAGTTGGTATGCTAATGTAAATAAAAAGGTTTTGACAACATAGTGATAAGAATTTTCTTATTGTCTTAGTAAAGTTCCCAAAGCTCGAGAGGAATAGCGTTTTTATATGCGCAGAGCTCACAGAGGAAGATGAACAAAGGTCAAGGCCTTTGAGCATTCAAAATTCCTCCAAATCCAGAAGAAAAGCGCCAAAGCTCGGGAGGAGCAACAACTTCCATCGGATAAAGCCGAGAAGATATGGACCGTTGAAGGTTTTCACGTCCAAGAGGTAGTATAGGAAGAGCGCACAAGAGAAATGATCTAAAGCCATCAAATCTCGAGCGAACAACCGTCAGTCGTTAGATCTGACAGAAGATGTATGAGGTTTAAACCTCACGTGAAGAGCAGTGAAAGGCGAAGTCCCAAGATAGTGAAGAATTTGAGCCATTCACTGGAAGAAGGACACATGTCGCGAGATCAACCATATCGGGGACTCAAACATCGGAGGTTTGAAGGAGAAGTTTTTCAACTTCGCAAGTAGCAAAGTCGTGAGAGAATCGTAGCCTTCCATCTGAGGATAGGTGGCAGAGATCAAGGGATCTCGCAAACTCAGAGGTTTGCAAGGTGAGAGCCCAAGGGTTGGGCACTCCAAGCTGTGAGTGGCGAAGTGGCGAGAATATCGGGACCGTCCATCTGAGGAGGACAGGTGTCAGAGATTAGAGGATCTCGCAAACTCGGAGGTTCACTGGGTGAGAGACCAAAATTTGGGTGCTCGAACTTGCGAGAAGCGAAGCTGCGAAGTGTCGAGGTTGCACGAGGGACATGTGGCAGAATCAAGAAGTGGGCCCTGGAAGGGGATTGGCAGACACACATCACACATTTGGAGGAGTCAACACCCATTGACCTCTCGCGTCTCGGGGACTCAGGAGAAAAGGGAATGAAGGTTCGAGCCTTCAACTCACGAAGTTGTGAGTAGCGAGAATGAGAGGAGAAAGTTACCAAAAACTAGAATATGTGTGGATGCATAATCTAGAATGCATGCCAGAAATGCATGTCTATGTCCCTTAAAGAATGCGTATTAACAAGCTGAATCTAATTCAAGGTTGAGGCCATCACAAATAGTGATGGATATGCAATGAGGAAGTTTCATGCAGAAGAAGTTCCTTATGAAGGAAACTGTGTAAGGACTCTATCAGAAGAACAGAGTCACAACCTTAATAATTGTGGAAGGTTGGGAAATGGGCTGCAAATCCTGTTTGTATAAGAATCCTAGATTACATTTTAAAATAAAATGTGTAGGTGGAAGACCAACAAATGAATACTGACCACTCTGAGAACCGAATGATAATGTATAGGATGCACAGGTTCATGATCCACTATGAACAAAAATCCTACTACTAAAGCATGTTGTTGTATCCAAAAGGTTAGGATGAGGTCTAACCAAGGCGGCTCAGGAAAAGAGCAGAAAGATCAGAATAAGAAGTAGACTGCATAAGTAAAGGGGGAGAAAAGGAGGAACATTTTTCTCACCCTAAGAACCATAAATTGTGTAATGAAGTCATAGGATGAAAAGAGCAGTTGTGGAAACTAGTATAATTGGTAAAAGTGAAGTAAACCCCATGAGTATGATTAAATGAATAAATGAGTACGTTTAACTGAATAGGCTTGAATGAAGCCATGATTAAGAAAAAGGCAGTGAGGCATTAGAGATAACTTGATTGGGCTAAAAAGTCCTAGATGGTGTAGAAGGATTTGGAAGAAGGGGAGAGCCCTCAATTCTTTCCTTGTTGAGTATTATGTTTTCTCTTGGATGAGAAAGTTGGTATGCTAATGTAAGTAAAAAGGTTTTGACACCATAGTGATAAGGATTTTCTTATTGTCTTATTAAAGTTCCCAAAGCTCGAGAGGAATAACGTTTTTATATGCGCAGAGCTCACAGAGGAAGATGAACAAAGGTCAAGGCCTTTGAGCATTCAAAATTCCTCCAAATCCGGAAGAAAAGCGCCAAAGCTCGGGAGGAGCAACAACTGCCATCGGATAAAGCCAAGAAGATATGGATCGTTGAAGGTTTTCACGTCCAGGAGGTAGTGTAGGAAGAGCGCACAAGAGAAATGATCTGAAGCCATCAAATCTCGAGCGAACAACCGTCAGTCGTTAGATCTGACAGAATATGTATGAGGTTTAAACCTCATGTGAAGAGCAGTGAAAGGCGAAGTCCCAAGATAGTGAAGAATCTGAGCCATTCACTGGAAGAAAGACACATGTCGCGAGATCAACCATATCGGGGAATCGGACATCGGAGGTTTGAAGGAGAAGTTTTTCAACTTCGCAAGTAGCAAAGTCGTGAGAGAATCGTAGCCTTCCATGTGAGGATAGGTGGCAGAGATCAAGGGATCTCGCAAACTCAGAGGTTTGCAAGGTGAGACCCCAAGGGTTGGGTACTCCAAGCTGTGAGTGGCAAAGTGGCGAGAATATCGGGACCGTCCATCTGAGGAGGACAGGTGTCAAAGATTAGAGGATCTTGCAAACTCGGAGGTTCACTGGGTGAGAGCCCAAAATTTGGGTGCTCGAACTTGCGAGAAGCGAAGCTGTGAAGTGTCGAGGTTGCACGAGGGACATGTGGCAGAATCAAGAAGTGGGCCCTGGAAGGGGACTGGCAGACACACATCACACATTTAGAGGAGTCAACACCCATTGACCTCTCGCGTCTCAGGGACTTGAGAGAAAAGGAAATGAAGGTTCGAGCCTTCAACTCACGAAGTCGTGAGTAGCGAGAATGAGAGGAGAAAGGTGAAATCTCACCTCTCAGGATTTCAGGAAGGAAAGGTACCAAGGTTGGACCTTAGAACTCATGAAGGCGTGAAAGGTGAGAGGTGCTAGTGCTTAGCCTAGCCAACGATTGCACGGGGAAGGCACTGACAGAGAAGGAGCCATAATCATTTCGCGATCTCGAGTATCGGGAGATCACAGAGGAAGAGTTGGGAGCCATGACTCGTGAACTCATGAGATTGCGAGCTGTGAGAAAGGACCAATGGGTTGATAAATTGCAGATTCCAGGAGGAGTTGAAAGAGCCAATTCGGCTCGAAAGGGTTATAGAATGATCCTGTGAGTGGATCTCAGTCCCGAGGGGCCAGTAGGGTCTGTGTCAGGTTTGGTATCAGAGCGAGAACTCAGTCTGTAGATTTTAGGTAGAGAAGCAAAAGGCATAAAAGGAGAGAGTGTTTGAGACTTTGTAGATGATTGGTTGTAGGTAAGTAGCGATCAAGGAGACAGTCAGGAGGACTGCAGAAGAGGCTGGAAACACTCAAGATTTCAGAGTGACAGCACCAGGTTTACCAGGAGAGAAGATAGAGACAACGATATGGCTACTGAAGGTCGTAGATATGCTGGAAAGAAAAACCCAGAGCTGATGAGCGAAGATGAATGGGATGAAGAAATCACTGAGATGAATGTGAGGATGGATGAACTTACATTGGAAATGCAGTAGAATACCAGGTCAAGATGGATATATGAATGGCCCATGAAGACAAAGATAAAATGGCCAGTCAAGGAGTTGATGACTAGAAGACAACATAGGTTGTTAAGAAGTTTGTTGAGGCATGATGAAAACCTCAACAGACCAGAGAAAAGGTTTAAGATGTGTGAGCCAGAGACTGAGAGAAATCTCAGTGATGCTGAGGACAAATTGGGATCAGCTGAAGATCTCAAGCACTGTCCAGAGGGTAGAGAAGAAATTCCTAATTTCCAGGTGGGAAAAGAGTTAAGATCAGCTGAGGATCTCACGGACTGTCATGAGGACAGCCAGAGAATTTCACATTTCCAGGTGGGCAATGGATTGGGATCGCTGCGAGATCTCATAGACTGCCAGGAGGGCGGCTGAGAGTTTCCAATTCGCTAGGTGGGCATGGGAATAGATATGAGGCTATCTAAGAGTCTCATGGACTCAGAGGTGAGTTTGAATCAGTTGGAGGAGATGATAGAGAAGATGAGACTATCTGAGGGTCTCATAAACTTAGAGGTGATTTTAGATCAGCAGATGCAGCTGACAAAGGAGGAAGATCTGAGGAATCTTCTGATGATTGGAGGAATTTAGATATTCCTACCATTTGCCCAAGGGGAGGCCAAAGTCTATGTTGCAGATGAGGCAGCAACAACAGAAGTGGGACAGCTAGCTGAGACTGTCATAGAAGAATTGGAGCAGGTATTTGAAATTGCCCAAGCAGAAAAAGAAGATGAGCATTCCAAGGAATGGCTCAATATTTTTAGCCAGGAAACTGAAAAGACTACAGCATTTGAGCTTACAGAAGAAGAAGGAGAAGAATCAAACAACATTAGTTTGGCTGATCTGTATGAAAAGATTGAATCCCTGGAGAGAAGGGTGGTAGTGCAAGGCATGCACATCTAACAGGTGAAGTTGGAAGCAAATGAAGAAGGCATGGGAGATCATAGTGATCTACCCAATTACAGAATTTTTTTGCAGCTGGGGAGGCTGCAAAAATAGAACCAGCCACTGGAGAAGCTGGACGAAGTGATCGAAGAGAACAGGGAGCTGATGTTAGAGTCAGCAGAAACTGCCAATGAGGAGCAGTTGAGAAGAAAAGAAGCAACATCAACAGGAGCAGCGTAGAAGTAGCAACAACAACGGGGGAATGGAGCAGATGAACAACTCCAGAAATTTGTTTGGGATCCAGGAGGATTTCAATAGCTGAGATGGGGAGATCATGAGCGGGAGCTCATGAATTTTTCAGTTGAGGAGTATGATGCAGGATCATCTCTCCACATCAGCTAGCCAGCCAACCACGTCAGCGAATTCAAATTGCATGTTGAAGAGAGACACAATCTTCATTTAAAATTTGAATGAATGTAATTTAATGTTAGGTTGTTGAGCCATGAGGTCGTGCTATGCACACAGGCTGTAGATAGGTAGGCCTTTAATGTTTGAAGGCTGAGATATATATTCGATTTGTGGACTAGACAACCCATCCAATGCCATTGAATAGGGTAGGTAGATTGGAGGGAAGCGCTCTAAGATCCCCCTCATGTAAAACATATTTCAATGGTAATTGTATCTCATAGGAGAGAGTCTGTGAGGAGAGAGTAGAAGAAAAGGAGTTGAGACCTTGTTACAGTCCATGCTCAGAACACCTTTGTAAAGAGACATTTTGATTAATATAAATCAGAGCAGTTTTTCTTGCACATTGTCTATTTATGTGAATGTCTTTGAGTGTTCTTTATATGTTATAGATGTATTCTACAGGTTTGAATTTGCAGGGATTTGTGTTGATTTCAGGCTTGATAGGTTCTTAGTGGTTTCATGCCAGGAGGGCATGACATAGTACCGCGTCTCTAGATACTAGTGCGTAGATGCACTTCTGAACTATGCTGAGTTAGACAAAGATGTGCCAGGAGGGCACAGTAGCTGAAATCAATGATTTAGAGGAAGACCTGTGAGGTTGTTGAATACCTCAAGAGGAAAGACTATGTATGGGGAACACAGTTGTAGACATAATCTCTTTGAGCTATGTGAAGCTTTTCTAGGAGGGCATTGAGCCAGTGAAAGGAGTGCATAGAAGAAATAACTCTGTTGTGAGTTCAGAAGAAGACAGAAGCTCAGTTGTGAGTTCTGTATAACTTTGCCAAGAGGGCATTGAGATAGTGTGTAGATAGGCATAGAGAGGAAAATAATTCTTTGAGTTTGGGAAAACAAAAGAAGATCCCACCAAAGGATCTTCGCAGGGTTACTGAACACCCTGAAAGACTCACCAATAGGTTGCTTGAGTAGACAGAGTGTCAGGAGGGCATCTGAATTCTCCATCTGAGGGAGAAAGGAAAAGAGGATGAGTTTCCTTGGAGGTCAAAGCTACAGGAAAGCTCAGGACGGATAACACCTTGTGTGCATAGAGGTTCTACAAGAAGCATAGAAGCCGAAGAATCCTTTGAGGATTCGAGAGTAAATCTCAGGAGGAATAGTGATTTCGATGCATGGAGCCATAGCTGCAAGGAGTGCAGAGGCCAGAGAACTCTCTGAAAGAGTTCAAAGTTCCCAAAGATCAAGAGGAATAGTGTTTTTATACGTGTAGAGCTCACAGAGGAATATGAACAAAGGTCGAGGCCTTTGAGCATTTGAAATTATTCCAAATATGGAAGAAAAGTGTCAAAGATCGGGAGGAGCAACAACTGTTATCAAATAAAGCCGAGAAGATCTGGACCATTGAAGGTTTTCACATCCAGGAGGCAGTACAGGAAGAGCACACAGGAGAAATGATCTGAAGCCATCAGATCTCGAGTAAACAAGTGCCATTCATTAGATCTGACAGAAGATGTATGAGGTTTAAACCTCACACGAAGAGCAGCGAAAGGTAAAGTCCCAAGATAGCGAAGAATCTGAGCCATTTTTCAGAAGAAGGACACGTGTCGTGAGATCAACTATATCAGGGACTTAGACATTGGAGGTTTAAAGGAGAATTTTTTCAACTTCGTGAGTAGCGAAGTCGCGAGAGAATCGCAGTCGTCCATCTTAGGAGGACAGGTGGCAGAGATCAAGGGATCTCGCGAACTCGGAGGTTCGCAAGGTGAGAGCCCAAGGGTTGGGCACTCCAAGCCGTGAGTGATGAAGTGGTGAGAATATCGGGACTGTCCATCTGAGGAGGATAGGTGTCAGAGATCAGAGGAGCTCACGAACTCGAAGGTTCGCTGGGTGAGAGACCAAAATTTGGGTGCTCGAAGTTGCAAGAAGCGAAGCCGTGAAGTGTCAAGGTTGCACGAGGGAAACGTGGCAGAATCATGAAGTGGGCCCTGGAAGGGGACCGATAGACACATGTCACACATTTAGAGGAGTCAACACCCGTTGACCTCTCGCGTCTCAGGGACTCAGGAGAAAAGGGAACAAAGGTTTGATCCTTCGACTTGCGAAGTTGTGAGTAGAGAGAACGAGAGGAGAAAGGTCAAATCTCGCGTCTCAGGAGTTTGGGAAGGAAAGGTACCAAGGTTGGACCTTTGAACTCGTGAAGGTGCGAAAGGAGATAGGTGCTAGTGCTTAGCCTAGCTGGTGGTCACACGGGGAAGGTGTTGAAGGAGAAGGAGCCATAATCATTTCGCGATCTCGGGTATTGCGAGATTGTAGAGGAAGAGTCGGGAGCCACGACTCGCAAACTCACGAGATTGTGAGCTGCGAGAAAGGACTAGTGGGTTGATAAATTGCAGATTCCAGGAGGAGTCGAAAGAGCCGATCCGGCTCGAAAGGGTTATAGAATGATCATGTGAGCGTATCTCGGTCCTGAAGGGCCGATAGGGTCTGCATCAGTAACCTTTGTCCCTAACTATTTCTGTGCGAGGAGAAGGAGAGTAACCCTCATCCCTAACTTTAGCTGAGTCGGAAGGCTTTCAAGCTGTAAAAGCATGAAAAATGGCTACTGTTGAGCCATGAGAACCCCATGGTAATCCATGATCACCTTGAATATATTGTTTTGAGGTAACACAAGCTGGAGGGACACCTCGATAGAAAAATTCTGAGGGATGCCTCGACTATAAGACTCGATAAAGTCTCTAGAATGCTTTCTGTGCGAGAAAACCTTGGCAAGGCAAGATGGATCACACGAGGGACTGTATAGCAGAGAAAGGGATACCTGAGCCTGGTCCTAGAGGGTGAGTGACAGCAAGGAAGAGGAGACCTTAATAGTTCTTATAAAATATTGATTGGGATCATGCACATGATGGGTAGTTCTTCCTATGTGAGAAAACTTTGGCAAGGAAAGATGGATCACCCGAGGGTCTGTATAGCAGAGAAGGGGATGGCTAAGCCTGGGCCTGGAGGGTGAGTGACCGTAAGGAATATGAAACCTTGATAGTTCTTGTAAACTATTGATGGGGATAATGCACCCAATGGGTATTCCAAGGAAAAAAAATGAGCCTAGATAAAAAAACAACCATGTGGATACAAATCCAAAAACTACGCAGATAATTATTGTGCTAAGATTATAAAATTTTCCTACAAAGTTTTATGCAATGTTTTCACATAAGACTATGATTAATGTGCTTGTTGTCCAATAATTACTAAAATAAGGTGACAAAAATTAAGGTTCTGAAAAAGGACCTGACCGAGAAACTGTTAGGACCCTATAATATACCTTTTTGCTCATACTTTTTGCTATCATTACATCATTTTCCCACTCACATTTAAGCCTACATTATCACTTTAACCTATTTTTCCAAAGGTATATAATGTTTCTTCTCTTTTATATATGTTTAATTTGTTATACATGTAATTTTACATTACTCTCATACTTAGCCATCGGAAATATATAGTTGTTGAAACAATTTGAACTGCAGATTATACATTGTTGCTGCTTGAAGACCCATTGCTGAAACAGTCAAACAACATGCAAATCCTGCTGCTAAAACAGTCCATGATTTGCGATGATGAAATAGCATTTCACATAAAAGTAACAAGAATGAGTTGTTACACTGGCTGCAACAATCGTACCTTAAGCCAACACCAACCATCGCTGCTGCTTGAGACCCCGTTGCTGAAACAGTCAAACAAGATGCAAATCTCGTTGCTGAAACAGTCTGTGATTTGTGATGCTAAAATAATACAAAAAACAATAACAAGAAAAGATAAATAAAGAAGTTGTTACATTGGCCGCAATAGATGCACTCCAAGCCAACACCATTCCAACTACTGTAACAACATTTTGCTATAGGAGATTAGAATATCCTATTCCAGCATAGAAGATTAGATCAGACTAAGAATAGGATTTGTATGTACACATGTAATT
>JASDQU010104134.1:5641-19612 GCA_032191745.1 Picea mariana
ATATTGTCTTTGTCACTGATTAATAAATAATGTTTGTCATGCAACAATAGTGATAAGAACTCATTCATGAAACCATACTTACCCACAAACAATGGCAAGCTAAGGAAATCTGAAATCTCCAGGTTCTCTGAAAAGTATAAGTCCATGAAGGCTACCACTGGGTCCTTGAAAAGAAGATAAGAAACATGCTGCTTCATGGGAAAAAACTGCACATCTATGGCAGCCTCTTGCTCAGCCATGACTGTTCCTCTACAAGAAGACTGATCATCTTCTTGTCCTCTTGAGATCAACTCGTGGTCATCAAAATTTACAATTTCCTTATCAGAATAATGCTCAAAAGAGGACAACAAAACAAGATTTCCATCCCATGAATTAGGATCAGCTAAGAATATATAATTTCTTATGCAATCATTAGTCATCAGAGGCTCTTCTTGATTCACAAATTGATCATAAACTTCACAAGCATAGCTATCTCTGGAAAACTCTGCACATACAGAAGAATCTAATTCTGAATCTGAAATGTACTCACCTTCAGGCTGTTATTCCTTATTTGTTTCATACTTATTGTTTTATTCAGAACAATCCTCAGCGGATGATGATAGAGCAATGTTTAAATGACAAGGATTATGATCAACTAGGAACATGTAGTTTTCAATGCAATCATTGGTTATCAAAGATTCATTCTGATTTGCAAATTGATCATAAACTTTAGATTCATACATGTCTCTGGAGTACTCTGAAACTGTTGGAAAATTCAGATCCGAATTTAAAAAGAGCTCACATACTCATTGTTGTTCTAAAACTGTTCCAACCTCATTATTCGCCTGCTCAAAATCTGAGGTATAATGACATTCTGCTTGCTCATGTGCTTATAGATTTTCAAAGAAATCTTGACCTCGGATCCTTCGAGAAGCACAAATGTTCTCCTCTACTTCTTGAACATCTTCAAATAACCGGATTAAGGATGGAGACTTCCGTTCTAGCAGAAGAATGACAAGAACTGAATGAAGACCCATAATATAATATATCATGGAAAATGTTTCTGTAGGTCAGACCTCTGAAGGCATGTAATGATAAACACGGTAAAACCTTCTATTGAAAACAGGCAAAGCTTCATCCTGCTCTCATTTCAAAGCATAGAAATCAGCGAGGTAAGAATCTAGAGATTTGCATTCGCCCCAATACTTCAGGAAAGCGTTAGAGAACTCAATCCAAGAGCCAATTGAATCAGCTCTTAGACCCTTAAACCATGTAGCAACATCTTTGATCAAATATTTCGAAAACATTCTCATGATCACATCTTCATGTGCAATTGAAAAACGATCAACAAAATCCAAAAAGGATTCCACGTGTCTCTCGGCTAAAGCTTGATTCTCTTCAGAAAACAAAGGGAGATATTCATAACAGTCATCAGAATAAGGATGAAGAAGATGGGGTAGCTGTAAAGGTTTGAACATCTTCATCCGGATCTTATATTGAAAATATGTGGGCTGATCATGGGAGATGGTAAGTTGTTGATCAGGCTCAGAAATTATGACAAGAGGGGCTGAGATCTGGACAGGGTCTGAAACAATTTCTATCTTTTCAAGGTCACATGACTGATCAGATTCTGAAGGAAAAGAAATACAGTGGTCATCTTTGTGAATGGGCTGAGGTAAATCTACCGAATCTACATCTACAATGCAGGGCTACAGGATTTCCTCTTCTAAAGATGAATATATACAAGAAGGATGATGATTTTCTGAATATACAAAACAGAGAATAATTCTCTTTACACGCGAAGGGAAAATAATGAAAGAGGTAATAAAGAAAAACAACAGTTCATGAAGCAAACTAATGAACTAATACCTGGATTTTGATTTGAGCCTCTTTATCTTTTATCAACAGGATCCTCCCCAGTGGAGTCTTTGAACGTGGAGTCGCCAGATATATGCTTACAACCAATATAATGCTCATCCTTTGTCTATCATCAAAAGCTGAAACTATGTCGTCTCCCAAGGAAGCTTGCTTCACTCTCCATTCCCCGGCAACGGCGCCATTTTGTTATCACTCCAAGAAACCCTTTGTGGTTGTAGACCAAAGGGCTTGGTAACTTCAAGCAAAAATGTTTTTGTATTTGGTGTAAAAGGATCAATGTGATAACTCAATTCCAATATGGTGTTCAGACAGTCAAGATGGTAATCAAATAAACCAGTGCTCTCAAAGATTGATAATCAGTAGATAGCTTTAAGTGGGAGAAGAACATATTGCTTATAAACCAATACACAGTGTAGGGTCTAATAAACAATGAAGAAACTATTTATCAATCTATGAGCCAAATAATGAGATAACAGTCATTCAAGGATAGACAACTCAGATAAAAGTACAGAAAGAAGGTGGAAAGATGATATCAAAAAAGAGAGAAACCTATGATTTAGTATTAGCATCAATAAGTCTGTTTACAATAGAGTATTCCTGTATCCAAAATCGAACCCTTTCCCAGACTAAATTCCCAGGCTTTATAGCCTTTACAATGTATAGATCAGATCCTATGGAAGAGGATCGAATCATACCTAAAATAGATTAGAATCAAACTAGTCAACAATCAGTTTTTAAGATCCTGAAAACTTGGATCTGTATCTAAAACTAGCAAATCAAATAAACTAAGATAATCAATATTAAAGACTAGTGGTTAGACTAGCATTCGAACTGTCTTCCATCTCAAAATTTGACACCTGTGCTTCATCAGTTTCTGGAATTTGTGGTAAAGGCACCTGCCTCCTTGAATCCAATACTATTTCCCTCTAGGTGAGCATCATTCTATTCAAATATTCATCCAGTAGCAAAGTTCATGAGTAAAAGCTTGTAATCCCTGTAGACATTTGCCAGATTCAAAGTTCCTACTACATTGGTACAAATAGTCTCTGGCTTGTGAGACTCACACCAGTCAACATTAGGTCTGTCGGTCACACCTACAGCATTGAAAACATAGGTGGGCTTGACATTCTGGATATCTATCTGAATCTGAGCACGATTATCCAATCTGTCATTTGCTACGTGACAATCTCCACAAGGGCATCGTGCAACATATTGTAAACTGGCAACAATGTCTTGGCCAACATCAAGATACATTAGATCCCTGGTAGCTTTTAAAAGTTAGTAGGTTCTCTCAATTAACTCGGGACGTAGGGGGTAACTCCTTTTACCAGGCTACACACTAAAATGTAGCAAGATTGAAGCCCTCTGGTGTAAATCCAAATTGTTTCCAGATGCTGAGAAAGCTTTGTGTGTTCGGGAAGCTAGCTCAACATCCCAAGCCAAAACCTGAAGACCAGGCCAAAATGCCTATAGATTGTTGAAAAATGGCCATACCATTGCTACTGAGTTCATATTCACCTTCACATACCATGGATCATTGTAAAGATACTGCATGGCATCTTTGTAAGCCTCCTCAAACATGTATAAATATTCCTCATCTCCAAGTAACAAGTATGCTTTCAAAAGATACTCATAGAATGAGTCAATACTGGTGCCAATTCCATCATCCTTATGAGTCTAATGCCCAGAGAAAACATTTATATGAGCTCCAACAAGATCAATTTCTGAGCGTTGGGCCCAGAGTTCTCGCACTGCATTCTTTGTAACTTTTTCAAAGACAAGATCTCCAACCAGGTGACACAAAAGCCCAAATTCCAGGGTAAGAGTGCCACCTCCATCAGTTGAAGTGACTTTGCTTTCATTTTCATAGACACCATATTGTAGATTCACAGAACCATAAGGGATCCCTGCAGGAGTTTCAAATGAAGGTAACATCCTTCAAGCCAATTCTCAAAAAGATGAAGCAGTTCATTGTTATAAGAATCAATCCTCATTCCTGTAGAATCATCACTTGCAATAAGATGTGCTGAAAGCAATCTTCCAAGAATTCAAATAGTTGCCTCAAATAAAGAAACAATTTTGTTTTTATCAAAATGCATATTTTTGCCCAGCCATTGAACTGCGGCATTGAATCTGTCCTTATCACCAAACAGTGCCGATGTATCTAATGAATCAACAACGGTCAATGCATAGCCACCTAGTGTGTTTTCTCCTATACAACTGAAAGTGAATCATTATCTGCCTGAGTCCACAAGAGATGGTTCATCTGATTTGCGACTTGGTCCTATAGGTGCCATATCATCTGGATTCGTGCCAAAAGGAACAAGTGCCAAACCCATCGATCGCTGCTCTCAATGCTGATCCAAACTTTGCCATAATTGACATGCTGATGTGTCCCATATAATCAGGGAATATGCAATAGACAGACAGACTATAAACAAATTTTGAGGCAATAATTGTTCAGTTATTATTCACAGAAGCATAATTTAAACCATTCAATACTCGAAACGCACAGGTGTATGATAAGTTTGCTTTTCAAACTGGAATTGTGACCATCTATTGCCACTTTAAACGAAACTAAAACTTCAGTTGTGCGCCTGTATGAAATAATTTTGAATGTTTTCTCTGCTTAATCAATACACAGACTCGGTGCATGATATAATGAACATTTAACCACATTCCCAATTAATTATGACATCAGAGCACTCATGATCATTCTCCATAAGATCTGCATACAATCTTAAATTGGTTGTGACATAATCGCCCATGAAATTCTAAGCCATACTCAACTTAATGATGATTGATAGCCCGAGCATATAGAGGATTTTTGGGCAGCAATTTCTCAACCAACTGCAAAAATGACCAAGAAAGCTTCACCAATAGTCGTGATTTTCGACAAATAGCAATGATTCGTAGGCTTGCTTGATGCTTTGGGCACGTGCGAAAACACGAGTTTTTTAAATTTGAACATGGGAAAATCTTTCGGTGGTTAAGGGCCTTCCTTTACAGCTACATCAAATAACCTTTCAGCTTCATCATACTCTTTTCTTGCAAGCATCACACAACCCAGTTGATGGAGAGCCAATGCTTTTTGTCTGCTAATGGCCTGTGAGAAGTGCTCCTCGGTTGTTGAAAACTACCGCTTTCACCAGCTAACCATCATCTTAAAAAATGCGTTAGCTGTTGAAATCATTATATGAAAATTTTAAAGGGAAGACCTTTATGGGTCATCTTATTTCTAAGACAAAAATCAAAACCTAAGTCTTGCTACTAGAAAAACTCAAAACTAAATTTGAGAAAACTACCAATAGCGATGCTATCAACCAAAAAATGCAACCATGGTGACGGATTCATTTTAGGAGCTAACAGATACCTCGTCTTACGTTTCTTAGTGTTTCCCCCACCAGCATTATCAGTGGGTTTCTTATCCCCCTTACCCTTTTCCATTGTTTATTCTTTCCTTCAGGATGTTGGGTGGCCTTTGGATTTGTCGATTGCATTGTGTTTACATCCGACATTTTAGTAGGGGGAGTAGCCAAAACAATAGTTTGGCATKCCGCTATGTGYTGTATAGACAACTGTTGCAATTGCTTCGTCAGTTGCTCAATGGGCTTTGATTGTGCTGAACCAACAATACCATCGGCATGTGGTTTAGCTCTCTATCTGGTTTTATCAAGTATTGAGCGTGGTGCATCTGGAAAGGTCTTGTATAATAAACTAGGATGAGAATAGATTAKCTCAAGCTGTTGAGCTCTCATAATGGCGTCTTCTTCAGAAAATACTCCCGACGTCACGACATCTTTGGATAACTGTGGGACCAAAGACTTAAGCAACCACTCGAGCAGGAATGTTGGTGGGACTAGCACCTTAATTAAACTCTTCTGGCGTCTCCATTCTCAGATGTGATTAGAGATATGGTCTGCTTTTGTCTGTGTGAAATTGGCTAGCAATTTTGTGCCAGTGTCGTATCTCACAGGTAATTGGAAATGGTTTAGGAAAGCCATTGCCAATTCGCCAAAGGAAGAGTATCTTGAGTGGTCGAGCTCAATGTACTATTTTGCGACACTCCCAATGAGACTACGTTGAAACAATCACAACTATATGGAGTTGTCTTTCAACGAGTTAGATGAGCACAAAAGATGGAAGGTAGTCACATGATCTCCTATATCTTTGTTAGGCTTGGCTTTGAACTTTGGTATGTCCGAAGGAAACTTCGTCGGCATAGGAGGCCAACACGGATTGTGACAGACAGGGTCATTCAAAAACCTTTTCAAGTCTAGCAAATGCAAGGTTTCCAGGAAAGGAAGTTTGGGTTGTTGGTGATAACCGAGGAAAAAAGGACCTGGAGTTTGACTGGCACCAGGTTGCCAGGAAAAGTTCGGCTGTTGGCCTCTGCTCTGGTAAAAACCATGGTCATGACTAGTGTATAGATTCTTCATGTGAGGAGACATCATCAGTTGATTCCCAAAGTAGGACATAGATGGTTGAGTGTGCATTACATTCGGAGGACTTTGGGAAGGGTTGCCCCAGGTCGATCCCGTGGGGATAGGCATAGTACCTTGTCTGAGGTTCCATTTATTGTGAAAATAATTGCCCCAGATTGGCATTCCTGACGAGGGAACGGGTCCCTACCATAAATTCCAAGGCCCTCATGTGGAACAAGTTACTGGGTGTGCCCCCTGTGTAGGAATAGTACCCTCCATAGGAATAGGTTGTCCGAAACCGGGATTGCCCCCAGTCAGGACAACAACGGATGAGAAGGTGTTGTTGCCAAATGTACCAAACAAAGAAAAAGGTGTCAAACCTACCAGCATATTATGTGAAGGTGGACCTTGACTCCCTGCTCCAAATAAACTATGGTGTGCACGTGGCCCGGCGAATGGCTGGTGCGTGCCACCGAGCGAAGGGGACGAAGGAGGTATATGACCTCCCCTGTAAGGGAAGGTGTTAAAAGGAGTGGGAGTACCCCCCATGTGGCCTTACAGAGGAGTGTTAGAGATACCTGCCCCCAGACCTACAGTCTATGAAGTGGAGTAGGAGAGTGCGGGACTTGTACTTGAGCTAGGCATCCCGTATGAGAACAGAGGGCCTAGCGTACTTAATGTGAAAGGGGTTGTGGCCGCTGCCATAGATGGGATCATACCACTGTGTGAGGTAGAGGCGGTCGAGACCATGGTGGCTCGGATTGGTGATGGTGGGTTAGGAGGTGGAAATTCTACTGTGGTGTCAACAATAGTGGGAATTGAAGAATTCCTAGAAGGAGTAACAACATTTGTTTCCATTGTTGTGTGCAACACTGTCTGGCACTCGTAAGGGTGAATCGGTGCGATGATGGGTGATGAAATATCAGTGGTTTGGGTTTCCACTGGACCAAGATATTTCACTCCAAGGTCTAAGACAGTTGATTCCTCCGGATGTTGGTCGGGCACAATTTCTAGTGACCCGGTCGCTTCAAAAGACCCTTGTTGGTCGATCTTTCACCTTAGTGGTGGTGCGGGTGTCTCCAATGTAACCGGTGACAGGCCCAAAATCCTTCATGACTGGTGAAGCACGTGATCCTCCACTCTATGAAAAGATCAAAGACACCCTAGGGTTTTATATTCGTTCAAAAACAACACACACTAAAAAAAGGTCGCTACCAGATAAAACAAGTAAACACTAAACTAATTGGAAGAACAGTTACAACAACCAACACTAGAGCAACTTACCGGTGCAAGTGCAACTCGAATACAGAAGTACCCTCCAATTATACTCTACAAAGCGTGGCCCAATGTTTGTCCTAGGTACCAAGATATACCCCCGCAGTCACCTGTGTATGTCTCTAAAAGGATAGGCAACTAGGTTTCCAGTGCGTGAACAGTCACCAGGCGGGTACAGTCGAAAGTCGGGTAGACCACAATGAGTAGGGTATTGAGCCCGAAAACTGTCAAGGGTATTAAGAGAAAGTGGTCTGGAAGACAACTAAGGACCTCGAATGGATTCAAGACCCATGAAGCTCCATGGCAAATGCAATCGACGAAATCCCAAAACAAGCCCTCTATATGTGTTCTCCACTACGATTGGTCTAGCTTTTGAGGGGTTATCTCCGCTACCTTTTCGCATGCGACCTCGTGTTTATCCCCTGTGTTAGAGGGGCGTCCCAGATAACTTTCACGATATTGGACTTTGACACTCCCTAACTCAAACTGCAATGTTTGATTTTAATGGCATTGAAGAGTTTCCTCTCCAAACTAATTCAAGACCCTAAGCTTAAACTAGTTGGTTGACCCTACAAACATAAAAAGTATAATGAATTTTAGATTTAGCGTTAATTTTACGGCTTGTCTTAAGTCAAAGGCTACGAAAGTGAAACTAGTGATGTTTGAAATATGAAAGAAAAAATAAAAAGTAAGTTGGAAACAAAAAATCTTCACTTAACTCAACTTTTAAACAACTTTTCAAACTTAAAAATTTTTCTAAGATCTTTGAACAACAAACTCAAAGAAGGATTTCACTTGACTACGAGCTACTTACGATCTAAGTAAACTGCCAAGAACTTATGAAAGCAAAATCTTCTCCTTGGTTACTAATGCAAAACAACACTTTTCAACCAATCAAAGAAATAAAAGATTATTTTTTATTATTTGAAGGCTTACAAAGAAAAAAACAAAAATAAGAACAAGTCAAAACCAAGAAAAACTTCTGGCCTAATCGCAGATCGCAAAGAGTCACTTCAAAAATCACACACAGGCAACTTAAAATTGGACTCTCACACTTGTCTAAAAACTCTATAAAAGAAAATTTTGAGGAAAAAATTTAATTGAAAAAGAAAGCTAATGTTGTGATCAAACCTAAGTTACTGACTGCTATGACATATATCAAAAACCTGAGAGGTATAACCCTTGTCAAAGGAAAGGATGGCTACCCTGCCCTTAACAAAAATTTCCTCCACAAGCACACCACTGATAGTTCAATAATAAACGTGTGCACACGAGCTATGTACAGTCAGAGAGCATGTACACACGTGTTGGCCTTATACAGGCCGTGTGTATCTCTAAAAATCTGGGGAAAATAAAAAGACGAGCAATCCAACCCAAGAAGAGACCATTGATACTGAGCATTAGGATCTCTTAAAGACTCAGACACTTTAACAAAAAAAAGAAAACAATTCAAGGAAAAATCCGTAGAACAAACCAATATGAGGTGAAACCTAAGCTATAGACTGCAAACAACCAAGACTAGAAAGAGTTCTAGAAAATCCCTGAGAATAACTTATTCTGATAGGGAAGAGGATGACTTTCTCAAAACTTTTCTGGAATCATACATGCTATTGTTACTTCTTCAGCCTGCGTATACACGTGGGCTGTAAGAATGTAGGGCGTGGGTACATGCGTGCACACCTTGTACAGGCCGCGTGTACCTCTGTAGGTCTTGAAAAAAAAATACAGTCAAGCACAGAAACAAAGATCACTGGTATGGAAGACCAGAATCTCTATTAGCTCAGACTTTGCAAAAACTTCAAAAACAGGAAATGAAACCAGTTTTTAAAAATACCCAAAAATGTTCCCAGAAATGCTAGAGATCCCCAGTGGAGTCACCAATTTTTTTGTTGGGTAAATCTCCCCTACGGACTAGCACTAAGGGTTTTTATCATGCATGCAAAAATGACCCAAAGATTCTTACTTCTTACCATCATCCCATGCCTAAACCCCCATTACTCATATGCAAATACAAGGTTCAAAAGATCAAGTTATCGTACCTTATTTTCTGTGTTTGATGTTGATCCTTTTTCATGCTTGGTTATTCTTTGACTGCAAATCTCCTCCCAAAGCTGACCTGCATTCAAAAAAGATAAACAAATAACTCCACATGCATTTGATCTATGAACTAATGGGTTATAGATTTAATCATTCATACAATCAATATTCAAATAAATGACAATCTCATATGGTGAAACGGGAAAAGAAATTATTTTATTAACTTCACAATGATGCCTTACAATGATAAAGTCGACCACCGCTCCTCGATCCTGATCTTGGGCTCCTCTTTCACTGTCTTCCAACTTCTTTTCTCTATAATTCTCTTTGCACAAGGATGGCTAAAGGTTGGGACAAAGGGAATGACAATTTGGGTATAGTTTCTCTACTATGATTGTTCTCTTTTTAAATGGGACCCCTAGCCCTTCTTTTATAGGCTAGAAGAAGCTAGGTATTTGGTCGAACCCTCGGCCATGCATGGCCGGAAGGTTTAGTTAACTTACCCAAAGTTGTGTGTTCCGTCAACAACTTTCCTTTTTTCATGCTTTTGTAGGTACACGCAGGCTGTCTTAGGTCAGTTAGCATGTACACGCATTCAGTAATGGAGCAGGGCACGTGGGCCTTTATAAGAAGTGTTTTTAAGAAGAGTTGTTCAACAGTGTTTTGGCAAAGAAGGAATATGAGATTGCCTGATGCCAAGTAAGCATGTCTGGTGAAAATTAGGGTTATAACAGTGACACATGGAAGATGACCATGTAGGTCGTACAGTGGTGACATGGAAAATAGGTGACGTGGCATATTGGTTGGAAGATGACTAGGTAGGTTGTACATGCCAAATGGACAAATCACATGGTGACACGCAACAAGGGATAGCCAATGAGAGGTCGTCATGTGGTGACCTCCCATTGGCCAATATTGGTTATATTTTATCAAAATACTATGGGAGTCGACAGGGGTCGAACCCACAACCTCCCAAAGTCATAACAAAGTCTCCATAACCATCATACCCCATGAATGTTCCTTAACCTATCATGTTTTAAAATTTATTTGAATTTGTATTAAGTTCCATTTTTGGGGGCGAAGGGGTCGAGGGCTAGCCCCCAACCCCTAGTATATATGTTAACACATGCAACCAATTCCATAAGCGCATGGGGCTAACAAACTTTCCACTATAACCATATAATATATGGTTACAACCATATATTAAACCACCAATGAACATGCCAAGAAAAACAATGAAATACATGGCAGTCAGTGAGGATCGAACCCATGAATTTCCATATATATACCCAATGTTTTAACCAAGAAACCACACATATAGTTTGTTAAAACAACCCTATTATTTTATATTTAATTCCTTCCCTGAAATTCAGACTGTAGGTTAGGGTTCATGCCCTATTTAATGGGCACATGGACTGAGGCAGGGGGCATTAATTTTATGTAGAGAATTGTCTCAAAGTCCATGCCTAAGGGTACATAGACTTTGAGGTACACTGTAAAGCATGCCGAGAAGTCCCTTAACAGAATTTCAAGAACTTCAATAACTTTATACTCATTTTGCATGATTTTTCGCAAGGAATCCAACAGTACACTTCGTTTATGCATTTGAGAAACATGTAAAAGGGTCATTGTAAAAAACAATATTTCGAGCATTAACAAAAAATTTCTCTATTCGAAGGGGACCCAAAGAGGTAGCCCAAATTAGGTGAACTTCATTATCCTACTTATGTATGTGATTTTCATTATTGTTGTTCTATTGTGCTCAATTATTTGCAAGTCATTTTATGATTAAAGTGGATTTTTTTAAATAAGTACTTCACATGTAATTTGAATACAGTCAAGTGATCATTCTATTTCAAAGTTAAAGTAGATGATAGTTTTATGTATTAAAGGATCCATAAGAATATAAGGATTTTTTTCGATCAAACAACCTATAGGAGCACAGGTCCAGCCGGATACGGTTGAGGAGGTCTCTAACTACCATAGAGAGTACCAGTCACTAGCAGAGGAGATCTAGGAAGAAATGTATTACAATTACTACTGCAACCTCAGAATGAGGAACATACCTTGGGGAGCACTTTACCAATATAATTATTACCTTATGCACAAGATAGGGAAGATGACGGTCCCATCCTTTGATAGATCTTCCAAGAGCACAACCATAGCATGGGTGCACAAGTTGGATAATTATTTCCATATTAACTCGAAGACAGAGGCAGAGGCAATCAAGTTTTCCAACCTACACTTGGAAGAGGAAGCTCATGAGTGGTGGTACCATGGGCTAGTAACACTGGGGCATTCCAGCATCACATCCTGTGAGGCTTTCACTCAGATATGGGTGGAAAAGTTCCTTATGAAGGATCTCAATATCACTTCATGGATTTGGAGCAATTAAATCAAGCAAGTACACAAGGGGCATACATCACATAATTCTATAAGATGGCAGCAATTATGAGCAATATTTCTAATAAAAGGTTGGTGATGTTATTCACAAAGGGTCTAGTTGAACCCTTGAGAGGTTGGGTAAATTCATTTAGGCCACCCACATCGCATGAAACTATCATGAATACTCAGGATATGGTAGGCACAACCCTCAAGAAGACATCAGTAAAAAATGTATCCCACATAAGGGTCAGGTGTCAAAACCTCCCTAGAAGACATGGACAGGGAAGGATAGGTTGGATGAGGAAACTTAGAGAGAACTAAGGAGGAAGAAGCTTTCCTATAGTTTCAAGGAAATTATTGCAAGAATGACAACTAGGAAATCATCGCAAGAACGACAATGATGGATGATCCTCTTCATCGCAAGAGAAACGGCATATCCTAGTTTCTGCGACAAAACTTTCGTCGCAAGAGAGACGAAATGTTGATTGATGCGACAAACTATTCATGTATCGACGATCATGTTCATCGCAATACAAATGTCATATCCTAGTTTTTGCGACCAACATTTCATTGCAAGAGTGACAAAGAGTCGATAGTTGCGATGAACTATTCATACGATCGACGATCATGTTCGTCGCAAGACAAACACCATATCCCCGTTTTTGCGACGAACAATTCGTTGCAACAGCGACGAACAGTCTATAGTTGCGAATAACTATTCATATGATCAAATATTGTGTTTGTCGCAAGACAAACGCCATATCCCAGTTTTTAAGATGAACAAGTCATTGCAACAACGATGAATTATATTTATTTAAAAATATATATATTAAAGATTAATGCACGAATGAGGACAACTACAAAGTTTCTACTAAATGGACTATGTGAAATCTTTGGCAGTAAACATATTTGAAAGAGAAATATTTTCATAGGATGAAAAATATTTTCATAGGTGGAAAGATGGAAAATAAAATAATTGTCCTAAGACTCTAACAATTCTCACAATTTGCAAATTATATCCAAGCCTTCCAAGTGTCGTAAATGATGATGATGAATTCCACTAAATGAAACAAGTGAAGGTATGATAGATTTATTTATAGTGAAATTCATATGGGAGTGAGATCCACGGGGGTGGAAAGTATTTGTCTCATGTGCCTTCACAATTCCATGAATGGCACTTTATAGTAAACATCAGTTTCATAACTAGGATACATATTCATAGATTAATGTGGAGAATGATTTGAGAGACTAAATTTTTCAAGAGGTGACATGAATTTTGAAAGAGCATGGTGGCTTCATCAAACTACCACTCCTGAGCTAAGCATGGATACTTAAGAAGAGATTGCATCCCTCGTGTTGTCAAAATAATATGTTAGATTTCATGAAGTGCCCTAGGAAAACAACTATGTTTTGATGAAAACAAACTATGGAGAATTGTTTGGATACTTATCTCAATCTACACCACAATTTGTTTTGTAACAGAGGAAGAGTTTTGTACATTATATTTAAGTTTCTTTACCTTTTAGAAGTCTTTGTTTGGGGGCATGAACCTAACTTGTTTATTGTTAAGGAGCGTTGATGAAGGTTTTTCACTATCCTAACCTGATCTTTGATATTCTAATGTGGAGCATTTCATTGATACAACATCTAGAGCATCTTCAAATGCACGAACTGCATACTGTAGTAAATAAAAACGGAATTATATTTAGTTTTTAGTAAAAAACAAAAAATACTTTTAAGACATGTCAATAAATCCTAATAGAAATTAAAACCAACAAGATTGCAAATAGTAAACACCATTGATATTCTTTTTTGTAAAATCCTTATGAGAGGATATTAAATAGTCACACACACACACACACACACACATCTCAGATGCGATGGTCTAAATAATCTCCTATTGGTTTTGAGAATAATTTATTGGAGTCGTCTGATCTTGGATAAAACCTCCCTCGATTTGAAGGAGCAACAACGAAGTCAACATTGACTATGT
>JASDQU010104134.1:38470-49474 GCA_032191745.1 Picea mariana
AAAATTATGTTGTCAACCAATTTGTGTACTAATTTGAAAGAAATATAGGGTTTATGGTTTACATGATGAATTGATGATGGAAGAAAGTGGGTGTGTGAGTAAAATTTGAGTCTAGAAACCCTCCCATATTGTTAAGGCATGTGAATAGTCTATCCATGTGAAATTTTAGTGCATACAGAAACAGTTTGAAAACATTTCAATGTTGGCCCCATTCGCAGGTCATTGTTGCCCGTGTCTAGTCCTAGTACAATGTCTTTTCATTGTTCCTTTTAAAAAAATTTCGACGGTACACACGTTCCCACATCTAGTACTGCAAGGACATATTTTTATTGTTTTAATTAAACAATGAACGAAAAAAGAGGTATTTTTCATCACAACTATGACACACATACATTAATGTATAATATACAATGTAGAACCTAAAACAAAAATGAAGAAAGGCTAATGAAAATTTAAAACTTGTACTGTCAACCAATTTCTGTACTAATTTGAAAGAAATATAGGGTTTATGGTTTACAAGATTAATTTATGATGGAAACAAGTGGGTGTGTGAGTCAAATTTGAGTCCAAAAGCCCTCCCATATCATTAAGGCATGTGAATAGTCTATCCATGTCAAATTTTAGTGCATACAAAAATTGTTTTAAAAAATTTCAACGTTGGCCCCATTCATAGGTCACTATTTCCCATGTGAATGACAAAGTCCCATTTTTATTCACAACTATGACACACATACATTCTTCATATTTCATGGACCAGATTCCCATGTTTTCAAACAGTTTCAATGAAGATTCTATAGAAATGACAAACACGTTCATCAAAACTTCGTTGATGCAATACTATGACAACAATGATGACATCTATGATCATGAAGGTATAAAAATTAATGAGATTATCTTGGTTTCAAGAATAATTTATCCTCTACTAAACAAGGCCAACCACGTGAAGGTGGAAGCTTATATGGCCCTTTTCCTCCCCCTCACATAACTCTCAATTCCCCAATACCCAATCTATAAAATAGAAAATAATTGAAAGCAACCTAGCTATAAGATTCATGCAATATAGAAACTACAAAAACAAAAATTAATGAAGGTAAATGAAATTATGTGTTTGTAAATGCTATTTTTAGTTTACCACATACTCTAGTATATTAGTGATTATTTTTCAAGTTTCACATAATAATTAAACAACATGTAATATAGGATATAAAAATGTCGCATAAAACTTAAAAACATGTAATTAACCCATGACATAAGTAAATTATTTTAAGAGAATAATTCATACAAATTAAAATATATAGTCACATACCTGATCCAACTCAACATTTGTATCATCCTTATTCAATATCTTCTTCTTCATCAAACTCAACATTTGTATCA
Organism: Picea mariana; assembly: GCA_032191745.1. Lineage (NCBI taxonomy): Eukaryota > Viridiplantae > Streptophyta > Pinopsida > Pinales > Pinaceae > Picea > Picea mariana. The sequence continues at coordinate 39,848 of JASDQU010104134.1, forward strand.
TCATCCGGTTCAGAAATGGTGTTGAAAGGATTGACAATTTCAGCATCATCATCAATGTCATTTTCGAGCGTATTTTCATCGACATCATCATCAAGAACTGCATTGTCTCTTATGCCTAGATCATGATCTTCTTCTTCTTCTTCATCTGTCGAACCTGCATGATATTTCGGCTCTGTCTAATCTAGCGAATCATATTCTTATTCAATATCATTGTCTTCCTATACATGAGTATACTTAACTAGCACTCCTCTTGGATCATATCTAACAACAAATGACCAATCCCTCTCACCTGGAACATTTGAGTAAAAGACCTATTCACATTGGCTTGGAGAAACATAGCGATCATGTCCTCTTTCAAACATCATTCTTTTAATCATTGGAAATCCCTAGGCATGTTGAATAATAGTTCTTTCCTCATCGCATTCATGCATTTGTAACCTATACCATTTGATGTCGAACAGAACTAATTTGAAGGAATTAAAGTCACACTCAAGTATATCATTCAAATACCCATAGTATCTATTTTCATATTTGTTGGGTATGTGTTGTATTCTTTGCATGAGTAGCGGCACACAGGGGGGTCACTAGGCCCCCCTGCGCAGGGGTTCAGGGGCAGTGCCCCCGAATTTTTTTTGGCATCGGAACCGCATTATATTTAGGTGTTTTTTCGGCACATGGTTTATTTGCCGATGGTTTTCTATTTTTGGTTAAGGAATTAGGGTTTTGGACTAATCCAGGTTATTGGGTTAGGGTTTGGATGCACTGGCTCCTATATGTATTTTGTATTGTAAACATTGTAACACAATGAATGAATATTAGAATATGTCGGTTTTCCCAATTTGGGTTTCCAGGGGAAAAATCTCTGTGTAATGTTTGTATTTGCCATTGTATCTTTTCTGTTCTTTTCTTAATATATGTTTGTAGTAGATATTGTAAAAGGTTAGAATTTACATTTCGTATCATAGATTTATTGGCTTAAGGGGGACACCTTTGTGGTCAAGGGTTTGGCTCGGGACTGTGATAAGCCTTGTTACAATGGGAGATCTGCGGTATTGCTTTTCAGGTGAAAAGAAATGGCAAGCAATTCAAAGATGGAGATCGAGAAGTTTAATGGGAAAATTTTTGAGCTGTGGAAGGTCAATATGGAAGATATGTTGGTGGACAGAGATCAGTGGATCACGGTAGATCCAGGTACTGCACCTACAGGAACTTCTACGGATGACTTGAAAAAGTTGGATTGGAAGGAAAAGATCACAATCCGACTGTGTCTCTCCGATTCAGTATTACTAAATGTGTTAGAGGAAGCTATAGCCAAGGATTTATAGGAAAGTTGGGGAAGTTGTATCAATCTAAGTCCATGGTAAATAAACTATTCCTGAGAAAGAAGTTGTATAACCTCGGGATGAGAGATGGAGACTCGGTGGCAGAGCATTTGAATGCCTTCAATACTGTGGTAAGTCAATTAGTATCTGTTGAGATTAAAATTTTAGATGAAGACAAATGTATCATTTTTTTGTGTTCTTTACCAGACTCGTGGGATAGTCTGCTTATGGCCATAGGTAGTAATACAACTTCCTTGAAGTTTGAGGAAGTGGTCTCATCTTTGTTGTCGGAGGAGATGAGATGGAAGAATATGGAAGGACATAACACAGACGCATTATTTGCATGAGGACGTTCCCAGGAAATAAAAAAATTTAATTCCTCAAGTGGGATATCTAAGTATAAGGGTAGATCTAAATATCTCAAAAAGTTTGTAAGGGTATGTTGGATATGTGGGAGAGAAGGGCACTACAAGAAGCAGTGCAAATCCAAAGTTGAGAAAAATAAGGGATCCGAAGAATCTTCTTCTATAGAAGAAAAGACCTCCAAGGAAGAAGGAGGGGATGTGTACTTGGCCTCTTCAAGCACACATGCATATCATGAGGCATGGTTGATTAACTCTGGTGCATCCTTTCATATGACTCCCCACAGGGAGTGGTTTTGTGAATATGAAAGGTATGATGGAGGTATTGTTTTCTTAGGTAATGATTCGAAAACCAGAATCATAGGAAGGGGAAGGGTCAAGTTGAGGCTCATAGATGGAAGGATTAGAACACTTCCTGGTGTTCTACACATCCCAGGTAAGGCCAAAAATTTGATTTATGTAAGAAAAATGGAAGATGCGGGGATAAAAACAATATTTGAAAAGGGAACTTGCAGTATGGTTCGAGGAGCAATGGTGTTGATGAAGGGAGTTCAGTTTGGAACATTGTATAAGCTTCTAGGAAGCACTATTAGTGATGGTTGTAATACCTCCATTGTTCTTGATATTGGAGTTGAAGAAGAAAGAACTCCTACAGTCTCTGGAGAAAATCTTATGTTGTGGCATCAAAGACTGGGGCATATAGGAGAGAAGGGTCTTCGACTACTACACGATAAAGGTATGGTTGAATGTATGTCTAACTACTCTCTAGATTTTGATTTCTATGAAAATTGTCTATATGGGAAGAAAAATCGGGTAAGATTCCCCTCTGGTGCAACGAGGGTAGAAGGAATTTTACAGCTAGTTCACAGTGATGTTTTTGGACCTATGTCGGTCCCATCATTGGGAAAATCTATGTACTATGTCTCATTTATAGATGAATTATCGAGGAAAACTTGGATATATTTCCTCAGGAAGAAATCTAAAGTCTTTGACAGGTTTAAAGAGTTTAAGTCTCTTGTTGAGAATCAAACAGAGAAAAGAATTAAGGTGTTGAGGATAGATAATAGTGGAGAGTTCTATGGAAATGAATTTGAAGAATTATGTAAGAAGTGCAATATAGCAAGGCATAAGAATACTCCATATACACCTCAGCAGAATGGAGTTGCAGAAATGATGAATAGGACATTGATGGAAAAATCAAGGTGCATGCTCAATGGTGTCGGGTTAGGGAAAGAATTCTGGGTAGAGGCAGTGGGTATTGCATGTTACCTAGTCAACATATCACCCTGATCAGCGTTGGATGACAAGAATCCACAAGAGGTATGGACTGGTAATGAACCTTCTCTCACACATCTCAAGGTTTTTGGTTGCGATGCATATTTTCATGTTCCAAAGGAAAATAGGAGTAAGCTGGATAAGAAGGCTGAAAAGTGTATCTTTATTGAATATAAATATGGTCTCAAAGGTTATAAGCTTTGGAACCCAAAAACTAAGAAGGTAGTGTATAGCCGAGATGTGGTATTTAGAGAAATGAAGGATGTTGTTAAACAGGAAGTCTTGCCAAGTAAGGAAGAACCAGAGAAGATAGAGTTTGATATAAAGGATGATGAATCAGACTCTATAGAAGAACATGAATCGGAAGAAGAAGATCCTCATACTCCAGTATTGAGGAGATCTGATCGAGAAAGAAGGCTACCAGAAAGGTATAGTCCATCTGATTTCCGTTCAAATTTTTCTTTGTCTATTATTGATGATGATCCTAGAACTGTCAGGGAGGCAGTGGATTCAGAGGATCGAAATATCTGGAAAAGGGCCATGGAAGAAGAAATGTCATCTTTGGATAAGAATGAGGCTTGGCATCTAGTGGAGTTTCCAATAGGAAGAAAGCCCATTGGCAAAAAATGGGTATTTAAAAATAAGTTGAATGCAGGAGGAAAAGTGGAGAAATACAAAGCTTGGTTAGTAGCAAAGGGTTATTCCCAGGTTGAGGGAATTGATTTTGGTGAGATTTTTTCTCCTGTTGCCAAGTTAACCTCTATAAGATTTATGTTATGTGTTGCTGCTACATTTGATTTTGAAATAGAACAAATGGATGTGAAGACAACATTCCTACATGGGGATCTGGAAAAAGAAATCTATATGAAGCAACCAGAAGGTTATGTTGTGAAGGGTAAGTAGCAGATGGTATGCAAGATGAAAAAATTCTTGTATGGTTTAAGACAATCACCAAGGATGTGGTAACAAAAATTTGATACTTATATGCTAGGACTTGGATTCACAAGAAGCAAAGAGGATCACTATGTGTATTTTAAATTAATTGGTGATCATTTGATTTATTTGGTCTTGTATGTGGATGACATGTTGTTGATAGGAAACAACAAGGAGATTATCCAGGATGTGAAAACTCAGTTGTCCTCTAAATTTGACATGAAGGTTCTTGTTTCTTCAAATTTCATTTTGGGCATGGAAATTAAAAGAGATCGGAAAAAGAGGAAACTCTAGTTAAATCAGAGAAAATATGTCGAGAAAGTATTGCAGAGGTTTAATATGCAGGAATGCAAACCAGTCAAGGTTCCTATTCATGTTGGCGTAAAGTTATTTGTAGATCAGTGTCCCAAGACACATGAACAAGAGGAGGACATGTCTCATGTTCCATATGTCAGTGCAGTTGGCAATTTGATGTATGCAATGGCCTGTACTAGACCGAACATTNATCAGAGAAAATATGTCGAGAAAGTATTGCAGAGGTTTAATATGCAGGAATGCAAACCAGTCAAGGTTCCTATTCATGTTGGCGTAAAGTTATTTGCAGATCAGTGTCCCAAGACACATGAACAAGAGGAGGACATGTCTCATGTTCCATATGTCAGTGCAGTTGGCAATTTGATGTATGCAATGGCCTGTACTAGACCGAACATTGCACATGCAGTGGGAGTTTTGAGCAGGTATATGTAAAAACTAGGGAAGGAGCATTGGACAGCAGTAAAAATGGTTTTCAGGTATTTGTGTGGCACTGCTAGCTATGGATTGTGCTATGAAGGAAGACCGATATTAGACAGAGTGGTGGATATATATGGATTTGTGGATGTAGACTGGGTTGGAGATCTGGATCGTAGGAGATCTACAAGTGGGTATGTATTTAACCTGTTTAGAGGAGAAATAAGTTGGATGAGCAAAAGACAGGCTGTAGTGGCACTTTCAACTACAGACGCTTAATACATGGTAGCCACTCATGCAAGTAAGGAAGCAGTATGGTTACAAATATTTTGTTCAGGTATTGGGTTGGTACAACAAGCTATAAGAATAGATTGTGACAGTCAGAGTGCAATTTTTCTAGCAAAGAACCCAGCTCATCATTCAAAGGAAAAGCATATTGATATTCAATATCACTTTGTGAGAGACATGGTTGAAGAAAAGAAAGTATTGTTGATGAAGGTGGACACCTTGAAGAATGTTGCAGATTCATTAAAAAAATATGTGAGCAGTGAGAAGTTCTCTTGGTGTAGAGAATCCATGGGCATTGCTTCCCTGGATTGTTGACTATGTAACCCTGTAACCCCCTGTGTGCAAAGAAAACAACAAGTGGGAGAATGTTGGGTATGTGTTATATTCTTTGCAGGGGCTTAGAGGGGGGGGCGCTTGGCCCCCCCTCTAGGGGTGCAGGGGGGTGGAGCCCCCCCGTGAGGGGGTTCAGGGGCAACGCCCCTGAAAATTATTTTTTGGCATTAGAACCGCATGTTCGAGACCGCATTATATTTAGGTGGTTTTTTAGCACATGGTTTCTTTTTTGATGGTTTTCTATTTCCGGTTAAGGAATTAGGGTTTTGGACTAATACAGGTCATTGGGTTAGGGTCTTGGATGTTGCTGGATCCTATATGTATTTTGTATTGTAAACATTGTAACACAATGAATGAATATAGAATATGTTGGTTTTCTTGGATTGGGTTTCCAAGGGAAAAATCTCTGTGTAATGTTTGTATTTGCCATTGTATCTTTTCTGGTTTTTTTTTAATATCTGTTTGCAGTAGATATTGTACAAGGTTATAATTTACAATATTCTCAAGGATGTCTGTCACTCCTAGAGAAAACATTAGTGACCTCGAATATTGTAGTTATCCCACTATCAAAAGTTTTCCTGGTTTCATCGAACTGTTTGATGTGAAATTTATGATCATTGCACCACATATCCTTGTGGTGTTTCAACTGTAATATGCCAGATATGTAAAAGATGCATTATCAATTAATAAATTAACATATATTTTATATAACTTGGAAAGTATCTGAAAAAGACAGTACACATGTAGTCACATTAATATAATATAAAATAACTGAATAAAATGGGTGAATTTGCTTGTCTGTCCATCTTTCAAACCATGTGCTAAATCAATTTCCCTTTGTGTAACATTGGCATCTCCATTATGATGAGCTTCTCTAACCAATTCAAACATTCATTGCCATGATAACCTACCACCATGATGTTGTTTACATCTTACAATCAATACATTCATCCAGTCAAGATTGTTTGCAATGTATAAATGCAATGCATCCCAATCTTGAGCAACTGAATCAAAAAATCATTATTCACCAATATTAAATATTAGTTATAACGTCCATAGAAAATATTAATAATTTATGAAATAACATATATTAATATATTAATGAGTATGATCATATACACAAAAAATGAAAAATTATATGTATTAAGTATATAAATCTCCATAATTATTAATATATTACCTCTCATTCTTTTCATTCTACCTTTCCCCAACAGGTGTTCTTGATCTTCAAATTTTTTTATGGAATTCACATTCCAAAAGTGATCCACTGCATGCATAGTTTGCACTGCTAATTTAGGAACATACTGACTAATATACACCATGAATTGATATACCATATATCTCTCCACCATAGAACCCTCAAGACGTACTCTTTGTCTAACCAAAGCCTTCAATGATTTCAAGTTCCTCTCCACCATCCACATTGGCCTTGTGTGTACAGGTCCACAAATTTCAATCTCCTCAACTTGGTGTATGAGGTAGTGTTATTGTGCATTGAAAAATGTTGGACATATATACTTTTTCATTTCACAAATTAGCCGAGGAATTTCTCTCTTCCAATTCTTTATATCATCTTCATGGATTTATTTCAATGAAAACCATCTACATGAGATCATGACACAAGAAAATAACATGTTTCAACATAACATAATATAATATATTACATTACAATTAAAACACATGCCATTAAGTACAACAACAAATTGAAAGAACATTTTGCATATAAATCACAAGTACTTACCTCATTTATTTTCCAAGATCAAATATAACTTGTTTGACAATGTTGTCAAAGTCGTTTGGGTGAGATAGTGGTAGAACATACTATAACAAAAACAATGAATCGTTATTTGTTTCGACCAAAGTAGACAAAAAAGAATAAAAAACTTAAAAGATGTATAAGGACAATATATATAAATATGTATACCAGAATTATTACCTTAATGAAGGTATGCCAATCATGTGTTTTTACCCCACCAAATTCACCTTTCTTCGTTAAGATATTATTTATGTTTGAAGAAAAACCCATGGGAAATTTAATTCTTTGAATGACCTCTTTTACATCATTGCTTTGTTTCTCTGTTAATAACCATGGAAGGTTATTTTGGTCTATTCCATATCTATTTGATCGGATCACACTTCGCATTGCATGATTGGCTTCATGAATGTCAATACAAATTTTGACAATGTTTTCTTTATCCCTCCTACCATCTATGATTCACCATAATGTTTATGTCACATTATTCCCGATATGTATTGTATCAAACAAATGAGCTATTTTTAACTCCTTGTGTTAGCGAAACCTCATGAATTGAGTGGGATAAATTTCATTCCTCAAGGAAGCCCATTATTAATATCTTCATGATGGCGTCCTTCATGAAGCATAAAAGAAATCACAAAAATAATTATTAACTATGGTAAAATAAATTCAATGATTAAAATAAACATTCAAAATATTACATGATATATGATACATAAAGAAATTGTGTACCTTGATTATTTCTATTATATTCCAACCTCCATAGGTGAGGTGTCATTCTTCATGGTTTTAAATCATTCTCTTCTTTCCCATTGAAAAGACGATTTCCAGTAGTACGATGCCTATGGTTCTTAGGGAGGAGGTGCTTATACTCATCAAACATCACCTTTCCTAAACTTTTTGAATGATGATACTTCATCTTAGGACCACAAACTGGATATGCCAATTTACCCTTTGTTTGAAGGCCTGCAACAAATGGATTAATGTCAATTATATGATGAGATTATTTAAAAATTAAACATGCAACATGATATCTTTAAAAAATTATATAGTATTAAATAGAAATAGAATTCTACATACCACAAAAATGTGTTAGTCCTAGGGCATCATGAATTGTCCATAAAAGTATTCCACAAAATTTAAATTTCTTCTCCCTTATTGGTTTACAGATGTCATACATAGTGATTCCAACCCATAACTTTAGTAGCTTGTAGATAAAAGGCTCGATATATACATTCATATATTTAACCTGGTACTTACCTAATTGTTTGAAATTACACATAATTACTATAACCATGAAATGTATATATAAATAAATAAATAAATAAAATATATTATGCAAAAAATGAAACAAATGAAAATGTTACATTCAAAAAATTAATGTAAACAAATACTTGGAACAATCATTGTCAACATTATGTGTTCCCTCTTTATTGACATCCAAGGAGGAATTTTATTGTTGATAACAAAAATAGGCCACATTGAGTAAATATACCTAAGCTCTCTGAATGGATTAACATTGTTAGCTTCCAATGAAAGCCTAACATTACAAGGTTCATCTTTGAAATCTGCCCACTTTTCCTCAATTTCCCTAAATGCATAACCATCGGCAGGCATTCGAAGAACACCATATCCACTTTTGTTACATGCATGGTAATCCATAAATTGTGTTATTCTTTCACACCTAAACAATCGCTACAGATGTGGAATTATGGGAATATGACGAAGAAACTTTCGAGGAACCCTTTTTGTTACTTGATCTATTCGATATCTACTGATAAGACATTGCGTGCATTCTTTTTTCGAAGCATGTTGTCCATAATATATAATATGATCATTAGGACATGCATCTATAGTTTGATCATCCATTCCAATGTCTTTCATAATGGAATGCAAATCTCGATATGTGCAAGGTAAAATATTTGATGATGGTAACAAAAATTTACCTAACAATCTACAACATAAAAAATAACTAGTTAATGTAAAGAATATTAATCGTAAAAATTGCATTCTTATTTTACACATTAATTAACACTAAAAACAAACAGAAAAAAGTCAACATTTATGTATAATATGAGATGAAACATATTACATACCTTAGGATCTGTGTCATACAAGTGTTCTGCAAATTATTCATAACCTTTAAGTTCACTAGAAGCAATGTAGGGGAGAGAATATTTGGTCTTGAGCCTTCATAAAGTTGTTTATTTTCCTTTTCTAATAGAGGTTCATCATAAATACCATCATTGTCCCCATCCTCATCTGAATGAGAAAAAAAATCTTAGATCATTTGATTTGTCCCATCATCTTCTTCCATGGGATCATGAAATTGATTTGTCCCATCAGCTTCTTCCATGAGATCCTCATTTTCTTGATCATGTTCCTCAGCTTATACAACATCATTTCTACTAGTACTACTTGGTGCAATATTCTGCAGAAAGTTAGAGGGAATGTCTAACTTTATAATTACAAACAATCATCCAAAATTAGTGTGTACTATAAAAAATATTCAAACAATATATATACATATATATAATTTTATATAAAATCGACAATATAAAAACAAATAATGAATATATAGCTAATTACCATGGGACGATATTCATTTTATCCCCCATCATTGTGCCCA
>JASDQU010104134.1:52054-62773 GCA_032191745.1 Picea mariana
CCAATGTCTTTCATAATGGAATGCAAATCTCGATATGTGCAAGGTAAAATATTTGATGATGGTAACAAAAATTTACCTAACAATCTACAACATAAAAAATAACTAGTTAATGTAAAGAATATTAATCGTAAAAATTGCATTCTTATTTTACACATTAATTAACACTAAAAACAAATAGAAAAAAGTCAACATTTATGTATAATATGAGATGAAACATATTACATACCTTAAGATCTGTGTCATACAAGTGTTCCGCAAATTATTCATAACCTTTAAGTTCACTAGAAGCAATGTAGCGGAGAGAATATTTGGTCTTGATCCTTCATAAAGTTGTTTATTTTCCTTTTCTAATAGAGGTTCATCATAAATACCATCATTGTCCCCATCCTCATCCGGATGAGAAAACAAATCTTAGATCATTTGATTTGTTCCATCATCTTCTTCCATGGGATCATGAACTTGATTTGTCCCATCATCTTCTTCCATGAGATCCTCATTTTCTTGATCATGTTCCTCAGCTTATACAACATCATTTCTACCAGTACTACTTGGTGCAATATTCTGCAGAAAGTTAGAGGGAAAGTCTAACTTTATAATTACAAACAATCATGCAAAATTAGTGTGTACTATAAAAAATATTTAAACAATATATATACATATATATAATTTTATATAAAATTGACAATATAAAAACAGATAATGAATATATAACTAATTACCATGGGACGATATTCATTTTATCCCCCATCATTGTGCCCATATTTTCTACAATGTTTTGTAGCTGTTGCTATTAAAATTCTTATGGGACGTGTATGGAAACATTTTTTGCAAGGGAAATAACATCAACCATCACCCTTTTAAGCTGCTTTACTTTTTTTCCCACCTCTAATATTCTGCAACATTCTTCTGGACAAAAATACCCTTTCTGAACCGCCGTTGTTATAGCAATTAGATTGTCCCAACATCTTTAATTTGTAAAATATTTGTATATTTTTTTTTCTCGCAAGAGCGACGAAAGTTGACCAAGTCAATGTTGGATTTATCAAATAGTATAACGGTCAATTTTGACTTTGTAAAATAGTGTAACGGTCATCATTGAATCGTCTCTCTTGCGATGATAGCCAAAGTTCGTCGCAAGAGAGATGTGAGTCCACTATATTCACATTCGTCCCTCTTGTGACGTAGGTCTAGTTTCGTCACTCTTGTGACAATAGCCAAAGGCTTTGTTGGAAAAGTGACAAACTCGAGTTGGATTTATAAAAAAATTTAAAAATTCAACTCTTTATCTCGCAAGTAATCGTTGCAAATTTTTCAATATGTAGTAGTGTGGCAACTAGGTCATCAATGTATGGGAAAAGGTAAAGTTAATTATATTGAGGTAGCTTCATATGAGGAGGATGACGGTGATGAAGGAATTCGATAGGATAGTGGTGAGCCATCACACCTCGATGCTACAGAGAAGGCACCATTACAGGATAGCGCCAAGGGAGTAACTATTGCCACAATTTTAGGATTCCCTAAAATTTACACCTTCAAGGTCAGAGGCATTGTGCAGGGGGGAAGATTTACAACATTGATTGATTGTCGAGCCACCCACAACTTCATTGATGTTGCACTTGTCACTAGGAGAMAAGTCCCTGTAGAGGACTTCGAGGGATTCAATGTGGTGGTARAAGATGGGTACAACATGGTGTGTACTTAGAGGATCAGAGGATTGGAAGTAACATTGGTTAACTATACATTCACCCAAGACTTTATGTCGTATATTTAAAAGATACTCATGCAAATCTAGGAGTTCAGTGATTGTACTCATTGAGAGATATTTGTATGAATTGTCGTGACATGAGGATGGAGTTCTAAGAAAAGGGTGGACAATGAGCCATCCTAAGAGGTATGTTGATATGTGCCCCCAGGATCATGTCTAACTAATGCATGGAGGCCCTTTTTATACACGGGGACATGTCTTTCACAGCAGAGTGCTTGATCACTGTGGAGAAGCCATCATATGGTCGCCAATATTACCATGCGAATATCCAAGCATTTCTTGAAAATCATAAAATAGTGTTTGAACCATTTCCAGTAGGGAGACCACCTAACAGAGGATTTGAGCATGTATTTGAGATAGAATAGGGGTAGAATCCCATGATCACCACACCTTACATGCATTCGAAGAGGTTCAAGTATGAAATAGAGAATTCCATAAAGGAGTTGTTGGAGATGGCATATATGAGTTGATCGACAAGATGCATGGAGAAATGTCATTCTCAAAGGTTGATCTAGGATTAGGATACCACCATATTTCRGTTAGAGAAGAGGATATCCATAAAATAACATTCAGGTGTCACTATGGCCACTATGAGTTTCTGGTCATGCCCATCAGGTTGACTAATTCACCAACTACCTTTCAGTTGTGCATAAACCATATCTTCAACAAAGATTTGAGGAAATTTTTACTGGTGTTCTTTGACAATATTTTGATCTACAATAGGATGTGGGAGTAACATTTGAATCATGTGGATGAGAATCTCACCATTATGGAGGAGCAGTCTCTTTTTTCCAAGGAGGAAAAGTACAAGTTTGGGTTGGCATAGATCCTCTATATTGGGAACATGATTGGTGTTGAGGTAGTAAAGGTACATTAGGAGAATATGCAGACAATCTTAGATTGGCCCACCCCTATATCAGTCACATATCTGTGAGGATTCATCGAGATATGAATTTATTAAAAGTGCTTTGTGAAAGGATTTTCACAATTGGCTATGTCATTTATAGACCTCRCCAAGAAGGATTTTTTCCTATGGTTAGAGGACGCATAGGTATCATTTGAYGAAATGAAGAGGGTGATSAGAACTYACCGAGTATTAACACTCCCAAATTTCACAAATCCTTTTGTCCTGGAGTGTGATGCATCAGGTGAGGGGATAGGAKTAGTATTGATGAAAAACMAGCACTYGATGTATTTMAAGAGAAGAAGGCTAAGAGAGMCATAAAATCTCTATCTGATCTATGAMAAGGAGATGTTGKCCATCATGCATGCATTGGCCAAGTTCATACAGTACCTAGTAGGAGGAYGCTTTKTGGTTAGGACTGACCACAACARCTTGAGATATTTCTTGGAGCARCGRGATCTAAATGAGAGGTAGTAGAAATGGGTGATTAAGGTGAAGAAATATGATTTTGACATTGAGTATGTAAAGGGGAAGAAGAAAGTATTTGTTGATTCCTTATCCAAGAGACCTGCATCTTTCTCCATGATAGAGAACTCAGCAGACTAGAAGTCCATTATTTTGGTGGAATACTCCAAGAACACCTTTTTCTGTGACATGATGGAGGCAATTATTCATGATGGAAGGTATAGGGCAGTGTATGACATCATCTACTACAAAGACATGATCTATGTTATCCCTAAGTCCAAACTTGAGGATAATATTTTGAGGGAAGTACATGACATGCCACTGGTAGGGCACCACCGGTATCTGAAGACCTATAGGTAGGTGAAGGAGATATTCTCCTAGAGGTGTCTCAAGGAGGATGTAATTCATCATGTAAGGGAGTGCATGACATTCCAATACAACAAGTCAGATTTTACACATCCTATGGGACATCTTCAGCCATTGTCGATTATGGAGCAGAGGTGGGGTAACATTTACTTGGACTTCATCACAGGACTGCCAAAGGTGCAGGGAAGGGTATGTATCTATATTGTACTGGACATATTGAATAAATATGAGAACTTATTTTCCATTCCTTCATAGTACAGTGCATCTTAGGTAGCATAACTATTCTTTGGGAAGGTGTTCAGACTCCATAGTCTTCTAAGGAACATAGTCAGTGATCGGGATAGCAGGTTTCTCAATGCGTTTTGGTAGGATTTTTTTAGGTTATCTGGGAAAAATTTGACACTTGTTACTAGCTTCCACCCCATGATAGACGAGCATACCAATATAGTAAAAATATGGATCGAGGGGTACCTGAGGAACTATGTGTCTGAATAGCAGTGAGTGTGGATAAAGTGGTTTCATATCAGGGAGAATTCCTAAAATACCACTCATCACATCTCCATCAGGATGAGCCCATTTAGGTAATTGTATGCCTATGATGCTCCATATTTTGTGGATTTGGCGTTTGGGGAGAAAAGATCTCCCAAGGCCAAAGATTGGTTGTAAGAAAGAGAAGACATCTTGAGAGTCTTGAAGGAGAATTTGTAGGCTACCAAGAATCAATAGAAGTTGTTCGCAGATAAGCATAGGGTAGAATGCAACTTTGAGGTTTGGGACCTAGTCTTTCTCAGGTTGCAACTATACAAACAACCATCGTTGAAGAAGAGTGGTGTAGAGAATTCAAAGCCTCACTTTTATCGACCCTACAGAGTGATCAAGAGAGTTGGGGAGATAACATATGAGTTGGAGCTAACAGAGGTTAGAAATATCCACGACACCTTTCATGTATCCTGCCTCAATAAGGAATTGGAACAGGTCACTACTTCGAGAGATATTCATCCACTATATGAGGAATGGAAGTTGGTTCTAGCTCCCAAGAGGATTGTTGATGTCATGGAATTGAGGCTCAGGAGTAGGGTTACTCGAGAGTACTTGGTTGTCTGGAGATGATTTCCCGCAAAAGATGATACTTGGGAAGGAGAGCAGATCTTACAACACCCTTATCTGGAGTTTATTGATGACAGGTGTTGTGATAAATGTTACCCTATGGACAGGCTAAGCTCCCCTTTGGACCAATACACCTATCGTTGGTCCAAATATAGAAGTGAACAAGTGGTTACTACTTTCCATATATATCTAAATCAACCAATCAAGCAAGAGAGAAGAAGACTATGGCGTACCTTATAACAATGTTCGTCCTCGCTACTCCAATTCCTAGGCTTGATCTCCAATCTCCTCAATGCAATTGAATTCATGCAAATACTAGCAAAGAAACTCTTCCTCCTATCCTATATAAGTATACAAATAAAATCTATCTATGAAGACTGAAACGACAATAGAAAAGCAAATGTGAACACATGAACTTGAAGGGAATAGTCTAAGTTTATATTAATTGGAAAACCAAAATAAGGCACTTACAAAGCATKCTTGAAAATGAAGTAACTTGTCCAGGATCTCCTCACCCAAACCTTGCATTAAAAACCTGAWATCAAAATGTTGATGCTTCTCCCAAGATCAAAGGTTTGATATATGAATTATTCCCCCCTTATCCATGGAAATACCTTCAATATATAGGCTTGAAAGGCTTAACCACCATGAAATAAGTAGGGATATGGTTGAGGATATGGCTCCTTATGTTGGGATTTGATCCTAAGATAGATCCATAGTATAGGAGTCAACCACAACCAACCTCATCCCAAGAGAGTTGCCCCWWCCCATTTTTTCCTCTAACAAGACKCGTGCCCCTCCTTAGTGAGAGAAATAATTCCATTGGAACCCACTTAACAAGGTAGGGGGACCACTGGCACCCCCTCAACATGGGTAGGRGAGCGCCACCCTTCTAAAATGCCCAAAAATGGTCAATTTTTCCAAGAAAAAGGTATGGTTCTGGACCCCAAATGATTGGTTTCTTCTTCCAAACTAACTTAGGGATTGTGGAAAATGTATTTCATGGTCTCAAGGGGTTWCTACACTTATAAAAGTGAATGMRACACTTGGTAAGGTATATATGACACTTGCGACAAWGCATGYGACACTTAMCAAGGTGCATACATCACTTTGTGATGCTTGCAACACTTAGGGTGCGAAACTCAAGTGTGAAATTTTGGTGTGTAACATATGCCCCCTAAAGTATGAGATCAGAAGAGAAACTGATGGCCGAAAAACTTTACAAATTCTTCAATGCAAGGGTGCTCGAGTAGGAGAACCTGGAAAAATCTCCAAACAATCATCAATCAGTACACATATATGTTCCATTTCTAATGCACCCATACCTATTCTTAGAATACGAGATGAATCAAAGCATGGCCATCAACCAATACACTGAAGATCCATGAGAATATTTACTGAGGATATGGACACCAAAGATACAATGTAGATCCATTCCTCTATGACATGAACTGATCGCAAGCACACAAAATACACAGTGGAGCTATGAGAAGATAAAACATAGCCACAGATCTATGTGACAGTATATACATATATATATATATATCAGTAAGATTTCCATCATGGTGATTGTACTGAAATATTTTTTACATGCTCAAATTATCTCCATTACAACCTGGGAAAAGCACATAACAGAGTGAGCGCCCAACCCAGGGTCTTTGTCTCGATCCAGAAATGATACAAATCTATCCATGTGAATAAGTGACTTGATGTCGAACATGATAGAAACCACTTGATTACCATTCATTGAGGTATACCATTAATAAGTGTGAGGGAAATCACCACTGATGACAAGGAATTCCAAGGGACCTTTAGTACATTCCAGCGAATGTGAATAAATGAGATGCGGTCAAAAATTCATGGAATCATCCGATCATAGGTCAATGTTGTAAACCTATTTTCGGAATTAAGGATGCCTTCCATTGAGGCATGTAGGTCCCAAGGTATTAACTATTTTCTAAGTCTAATTCCTAGATAATTGGTTGAAGTCGATAGGAAAATACTCGTTCAAAGAGATACTTGATGTATCCTGCATCATCGACATGAAACAAACACAGGAAAGTGATGTAAGATGGTGGATAAAATGAATATGGACTGACAMAAGAAATGGAAACTAGTAATACTGCAAATGGATGGTTTGAAGTGAAACTTCCCTTGAACATGATGAGTCATGACAAATCACTTGGCAACATTGAATGGATGAGTACAAAGAACATAATGTGACAGAAATAAGAGCACTCTTTGAATGGAACAAAAAAGTATAATGACACATGSAATTGGTATGACTCAGAGACAAGTAGAATACCCAACTATAAGACGAGACACAAACACGTGCCATGTTCAAGGGTGACAATTGTTTCCATAAAGGGTTCCAAAAAACTTGACCCACTTCCTTCAATTTTCCCCCCATCATGATTGATGAGTACCTCTTTCTTTTGTAAAGAGATTGAGGAGGATAACAGATGCTTGGTATATCTCATCCTTCAGATGAGTCCCTCGCCATATGTTTAACGAACCTAAACAAGGAGGGGTTCTATCTCATATGAGTCCTGGATATTGGACTCACATAGGTCCTTCGATGCATAATTTTACGACCCCAAAGAAGGTAAAATTGGTGGTTTTTCATGTTTAGAGAGTCTAAAAAGAACTTAAATATGACTCCGTGGATGATATTTTTGTAAATTTAGTCAACCAAGCCTGAAAAAAATGTAAAACAATACAGGGGAGAACTCTTCTAGTCATGCTTGACTAGCATATTAGTTTTTCATAACTAGTCTCGTGAGACTAAAAAAGAGATAAACTACCACTCGAAAGATGCCTTCTCAAAAAATTTAACGACTGTGAAAGGAATCAAGCTCACTCGACAATCGTTTCATGTTTAGGGAGTCTGAAAAAAACTTAAAGGAGACTCCAAAGATTTCCTTTTTCATATATCTTTTATGAGTCCAAAAAAGAGATAAAAGTATACTCGGTAACTTATTCTCAAGTATTAAGGAGCACGATAAAGAAAAAATACTGAGCTCAGTAACCTATTCTCATTTATTTACGAGCACGAGGAAGAACAAATACTAAGTTTGTTCTAGAAAAAACTACTACGTTACAATGGGAATGACCCCCAAGTGACGATTACTCCTAGCAGTGTGTCTCTCTAGAGGTATTTTACCCCAAGCTTGTGTGATAGAATCTAGTGGCTTCACTCCAGCATGATGTCTAGAGGTTGGAGACCTACCACCCAAGCGTCTTTTCCTCCTGTGACTCTTCTTATTTTCTCTTTTAGGCATCTGGTTACTAATAGGAATATTTTCACTAGGCAGAGGAAATGAAGGTTCAAGTATTCGATCCAAAGTGAGACTTGATTTGGATGGAGGGGGGTCTGTTTCATTTTTTACTGATCTTGATAAAGACAATGAACTATGCTCGTAAAAACCAAGTACTACCACCAAAGGATAAGGTGATTCTAGGGATTGTCACACCTAAGTCGAAATCATATTTAACGTGGAAACCTGTGAGGTGGCAGGAGCGGGAAAAGGAAAAACCCCCATGAGTGAGGAATACTTAAGAAGACATACTCCTACACTATCAAGAATATTTTGTCCTATAAAGGGACATTATTTGTTGCAGCATTGTGGAGATCTGAATTTATATAATCAAGTTGGTCAACAATGATAATTTTTCCTTGATGGGGAAATCGTAAAATACGTAACACTAAATATGCGATGGAAGTCATCAGATAGAACCAACTATGACCAAGTAAAAAATTGTAATTCATGGGTGTGTCATCCACTTCGATATTGACCGAAACAGTCTTAACTTTCAATGTCACAACGAAATATTGTAAGAGTCTGTGAGGTTGGAAACCATGTCCATCAAACACGTTCAGGGTGGTAGGAGATGGGGTAAGTTTAGGAGAATCAAGGGCTCTCTAACAAGGAAAATACATTACACAGGTGGAGGCTCCCTCATCCAAAACAGTGTGATGGATGTTCTTTCCACCAACTGAAATTTGAATTTGGAATGCTAAGTGGTGGGAGAGTCTCTCCTTAAAATAAAGTAGATTAAACTTAATCGGGTTCAACTCCTCCAGATCCATAGCTCCAATGGTTGACAACAGGTTTCTACGTTGACTTAGACACTTCTATAGAACTTCGACGGATAACATAGCACAAGGATCCTACGCCAAATATTCAACAATGTTTTATTTTTGGGTAGCTCAGGTATTTGGATTAAATGTGACTTTTCTAATTGCACGCTTGGGTGGGAGTAACACTGCGTTAGAAATTGGCTTCTCAATCTGAAGAGGAGTTGAATATGGAGGAGGAGTGGATGTGGAGGGATGATAGAAAGAATTTCCATTATCCTAATCACCTTGAGGAGTGTCATAATTATTTTTTTCGATTCCTCACAATAATCTCCTTAAACATGTACACCTCAAAGGTGCTCAAGGAAGCATCCCCATGGTGGGAAATAACTACATTTCCCCCTTATAGAGAGGTAGAATTTTGTGCAACCAGATGTTGTTGTTGAAATGGTTGGGATGTAACCTTAAAAAATTTATCAACTTCCTCACGATGAGGAAATTCATTCATGTAGTTGTCTTCCTCACAAATCATGCAAGGAAACTTAGCCTTCCTAGTCAGTTGAGTATAAAGAATCTTGGTAGTATCCTACTAGTTAGAATATTTAGTGGATTTACCCTTGTTTTTATTATTACCTCCCTGTTGCTGAGATGAAGTGGATTGGACCACATTCACCTTGGAGGTTTGAGAAGGAGAAAAAGTAGTTTTGGTGCTTGAAATGGAACCTAGTTCTGGAGCAGGTCTTGTAGGATCATTCGACGAGAAAGGGGAATTAGGGATGAGATCACAAACTGTGTTTTTAGGATTCGGAGAATCCATAGTATTGATTATCGAAGGTCGACATTTTGAGTCCATATCAGGACCCATCATCAGGACATCTAAGCCTGGGTAAAGATAAGTATGAAGAGTGTAGATAAATAGTGAATTAACGGGAGGTGGATCAGTTAGGGTTGGATCTAAAAACTAGAAGTGTTTTCAATTTAAAGAAATTTACGGTTTCAATAATTTATTAATTACATTACATTATTAATTGTATTAAATGTTGATTTAATGTGATGATAAAATTTTACTATCATTTATAATTTATTATTAATTTTATTTATATATCATTAAATGGTATTTAATACAATTTTAAGAAGTAGTTATGGTACACTCTAAAAAACTAGAAGTTTTTTCAATTTAAAGAGTTTTTTAGGACTAGGAATATACCAAGTCCAAATATTGAGCATGATTGATATCCTACTCCTTGGTAACAAAATTTCCCATAGAAACATCACGGGAAATGGGAGGCAAGAGAAACTTTGTAAACCAATCTACAAGGAGTTAGTCCAGAATTGGAGCTTTAATTAACTTATCTTCCATATCCACTCATGAATATGATTAGATATGTGGGTATAAGAGGATTTTCAAAGTGGTAAAAATCTTTGTACATGTCTCATACCATATAGACAACTGAAAATGCATCATATAATCCATGGTAAGAGAATTAAAGTCGACAAAGGAGTTACGCAACAGTTTAATATACCATTTCATTGTTGCACCTGTAAATGTTATCTAAAAAATCCTAAGACAGATAGAATCATCCATCAAAGAGTTGAAAGAACACCATAAATGGAAAGTCATAACATGATTGTTAGGATCTTCCCCAGGTTTTCCATCGAATTTCAGGATGTCAGACTGTAATTTGGTAGGGATGTCTGACCAAAATGGGGCATGTTGAATGGGATCATTTGTCAAATGCGAAAGATATGGCAGATCTAATGTAGCCAAGAATGGAATTTTCCGGTTAGCATGTGGATACTGGTGATAACCATATGGTATGGAAACACCATTAGGACTAAATCCAGGTTGTGACGAGATGGAAAAACTATATGGTCCTCCAATGTATGGTGGTTTCCCGGGTTTTCCACCCATGAAAGGTGGTTTTCCTATTTTTCCATTGTTGTATGTAGGCCTAGTCAGAAAGAAAGGTTATTTTCGGAGGAGAAGCATGCAAAAGGAAAAAGACAACTGGAAGGAAAAGCATAGAAGTAGGC
>JASDQU010104134.1:74856-89703 GCA_032191745.1 Picea mariana
GATCATCAACAACATACAGCATATGGATAGTAAAAGTAAATACCATCAGTCACACATAAAATACACACAAAGACAGATTTTCACGAGGAAACCCATAAAGGGAGAAAACCTCTACTTCTTCGAAATGATAGGCAGTCTTTTTCAGTTCTGTACATCATTTACAATTGAGCACCAACTCAATGTGAGGCTGCTACCTCTGTTTTACAAGCTGCAACTTGTTTGATAGCACCAACTCTCTGTTTTCTCTAGCACCCACTAGAAGGAAGCACCAACTCCCTGAATATTCCAGCACCAACTGGATGGAAGCACCAACTTCATGAATGTTCCAGCACCAACTGGATGGAAGCACCAACTTCCAGTTACACAGGCTCCAACCTATATAACAGAGAACACTTGTTCTCCCTAGCACCACCCTTCCACCCTAGTTTCTCTGGCTGCAACCAGATGGAAGCTACAACTTCCTGTGTTCAAGATCCCACTTGAACCTCTGAGGACAATAGTCCTCTCGAGCATAATAAAGGATGAATACACATACAATTTATGCAGATAAATCACTTCTTACCATTCTTTCTCTGTTCTGTAATTCTTCTCTTCCTCTGTCCATCCAGCAGGTTTGCTCTGCATCACATTTTTCTGTCATTCTACTCTTCTTCTGCTTGCTCTGTCGTTCTGCTCTGCTCTATCGTTCTGCTCTTCGCTTCATCTCATCCTGTACATCTATTAAAATGTCATACCACACATCTCTTTCTTACTGTTTCGTTCGTTTTCCATTCAGAACAGCTAACGTCACACAGTCTGCTTCATCTTCCTTTTATACATTCGAACACAACGGTTCAACTTCCCACTCCTTGGGGAAAATGAAGACAACTGTCCAGCCAACCGAAACGCCAACTGATCAACAACTAATTTGCAATCATGAGTCAATTTTACTAACGGATTTGTAACTGAAAGAGTTAAATGTGTGTGGAAGAACAGTAATCCTCCGATCACATTCAAACCTTATCCGCACCGTTGGATAATCTTCATTATTCTTGCCTTTTAAATCGGGTTTCGGTATTTCGGCATTTTCTTTGCCCAAGTGTCTCGACACTTTCACATTGCGATCTCTGAAACTCTTAAATGGATCTTATCTAGACTGACTCCCTCTCTTCCCGTGACCAATGGTTGTGACCAAGGCTTTATGTGGAAGGCGCCTTCTCGATTTTGCATATCGCGAAATCGGGATCCTTGTTGCATTTTGTTCTTGCCCTTCTGAATTCGTGATCCCTGAAACTCAGATACAGACTGCGATCAACGGTCCTAATCATTTCTGGATCTGACGGTCCAGATGCAATCGCTATTTCACATATCGCAAAATCGACATTATGTTCTTTGCCTTTCAAATTCCCAATTCGCGAAACTCCGTGAGAAGTTAAATCAATGGTCCAGATCTCATTCTCGATTCAATGGCTGCGATTGAATTGCAATATCGCATATCGCGAAATCGTAATAGAGATTAGATCAACGGTGAATGTTAGATCTTGTCTCAAGGGTTGCGATTGAATCGCAATATCGCGTATCGCGATTTCGGAAGTCTCGTTGCATTTGTTCACTTGCCATTCCATGTTGCGATCCCCGAAACTACGACACGGTCTAGAATAAACGGTCTAGATCAAATCCTGATCTGACGGCTCAGATTACATCGCAATTTCGCATATCGCGAAATCGGCACTCCTGATGTCAAGTGACTTTGTCATTTCTAAGTTCCGATCCCCGATGTCGATGCGCCCCTTTCCACGTGCTAGCCCTGATGGCTATAGACCTTGGCCCATATGACCATCAACACATGACCTCGGTCAAACCTCTCATCGGGGTTTTGGCATTTTCTATGTCACCATGCACATGCCTACGGAATTTCTGATCCTCCGATCCCCGATTCTCCGATGAAGGAAATCAATGGTCCAGATCTCATTCTTGCTTTAACGGCTGCAATTAAATCGCGAAATCGCATATCGCGATTTTGGGGTTTTCGTTGTCAAGTGAATTGGACATTTCAAACTCCCGATCCCCAATTCTCCGATGAAGCCTTCTGTCGAGCTTCTCCTGGTGGCGCCCGATCACTGCAACGCTTATCTCCCTCGCAGCTTCTACAAATCTGATGGTTGGCGGGTGTCTGCTTTTGATCTAATGTCTCGGATCCTCTCTCCAACAAGGGCTGTAAACTATGGTCCAGATTCATTTTGGATTCAACAGTTACGATTGAACCGTGATCTTGTTGTAATCTAACTGATACAAACCCATCAATGACAACAACCATTCACTGTCTGCAAATTTGCCATCAATGACAACAACTATCAACATGCATTCGCTGCTTGTTCAATATTTGCCAACAAAACTAACTCTTTTTCAAAATATATACCAAAACAAACTCCCTAAATAATGCAAAAATTTATTTGTTCGATTATGTATGCAAGGAGATTAAACTTTTTTTCTTCTTAACTTTCAAATGGAATGAGAGAGATCTATGTTCGACACAAAGAAATACGGAAAAAATAAATCAAACAAAGCACATTTAAAAATGATGAGAACTGAAAGAAAATAAGTGTGAGATAACTCATTCAATCAAGGAATCAAAGATGAAAAAGAGAAAGAAGACAAACACTCATTAAAATCCTAAAAATTGAGAAGAAAGAAACAATGTTCAACCTTGGGTTGTGGTGAATGAAAGATTCCTAGTCATCATAAAAGGAGATGGTTCAATGATGACAAAAAGGGCTCAATACCAAACAACCTCTGCAAACCTTAGTTGATGAAAACTCCTAAACAATCAAGCAATCTGAAATCTTTGTGAGACGAAGATCGAAGAAATGAAAGGAAAGATGAACCGAGGGATATTGTTAAATCAAGGGGATCACAACTAGGATATATTTTCAAACTCAAAGAAGGAAATGAAATGAGTAATAAGGTCAAATTCTCAAGCAAACAAAGTCAAACACAAACTAGGAGACTGTGGGATAAAATCCTCTCAAAAGAAGACTGAGAAAAGAAGGGAAGAAACTAACAAAAACACCTAAAAGAGGAGACCATCACCCCTGTTACCAAAGGAATATGGCTCTATGGAACCCCCTAGGATTCTTAGGGGGAGTGCCAGTTAGTCAGTGGCACCCTAGTGTGAACTGCAAGGGAGTGATAGCTTCTAAAAAAAAATCAGAAATGGCTTCCGACATGTAAAACTCAGCAGAGACTCAGTCAATGGCTCTATAAAATCTTCAAACAAGAAGAGGGAAGGGGAAATCGATCAAAATGAATCATAAAACAAGCAATATCTAATCAAAAGAAAGGATCCAAGAAGAAACAAAAGAAGAACTATTCAAAGTCCTTCCCCAGTGGAGTCACCATTTTCTATTGTGAGAAATCTTACCCTATAGACAAGCTAAGCTCCTCTTTGGACCAAGACCCCTATCTTTGGTCCTAATATAGAAGTGAACAAGTGGTTACTAATTTACCTATAGATATAACTCAATCAATCAAGCAAGAGAGAAGAAGAGTGTGGTCTACCTTGTTGTGTTGTTGGTCCTTGCTGGTCCAATTCCTAGGCTTGATCTCCAAGCTCCTTAATGCAACTAAAGTCTTGCAAATACTACCAAAGGAACTCTTCCTCCTAGTCTATATGATTAGATCAATCATATCTATCTATGAAGACTGAAATGACAATAGACAAGAAAATGTGAACACATGAACTTAAAGGGAATAGTCCAATTTTATTTTAATTGGAAAACCAAAAGAAGGAACTTACAAATCATGCTTGACGATGTAGTAAATTTTCCAAGCTCTCCTCGTCTAGCCCTTGCATGAAAACCTTGAAATCAAAATGTTGATGCTTCTCCCAAGGTTAAAGGTTTGATATTTGAATTCTTCCCCCCTTCTCCATGGAAATACCTTCAATATATAGGCTTGAGAGGCTTAACCACCATGAGCTAAGTAGGGAGATGGTTGAGGATATGGCTCCTTGAGTTGGGATTTGATCCTAAGATAGAGCCATAGTATAGGAGTCGACCACAACCAACCTCATCCCAAGAGATTTGGCCGTTAGGAAAAGGTAGAAGATCCCACTTTTTCCTCTAACAAGACTGGTGCCCCCCTTAGTGTGAGACAAATAACCATTGGAACCCCCTTAACAAGGCAAAGGAAGCACTAGCGCCCCCTCAACATGGGTAGGGGAGCACCACCCTTCTAAAATTCCAAAAAATGGTCAATTTTTCCAAGAAAAAGGTATGGTTCCAGACCCCAAATGATCGTTTTCTTCTTCCAAACTTACTTAGGGATTGTGGAAAATGTATTTCATGGTGTCAAGGGGTTGAGACACTTAGAAAAGAGAATGTGAAACTTGTTAATGTGCATACGACACTTACGACAGTGCATGTGAAACTTAACAAGGTGCATACGTCACTTTGCGACACTTATGACACTTAGGGTGTGACACTCAAGTGTGAAATTTTGGTGTGTAACAACAAGCAATCTTGGGAAGGAAGGACTGTAATTTCCCGTTTCAATTGATCATGATGGGGGATGCCTCAATATCCTATACGACTCCTGTAGGCTATAGTCAACAAGGAAAAAAGCGAGTCAAGGAGGTTTATTTAGTGTCACTGGTTTAAAAGAAGGACAAATCCTAAAGTGACATTAAATAAAATAAATAATTCTATTTAAATGAAATTGGAAGGAAAATAAAGTGAGGGCTTGATTTGGTCAGAAAGGGTAAATATCTAGAAGTCTCAGAGGAAGGATAAATAGAGCGGTAAGCCTTCTCTTTGGAATTATGATTTAATCTATTATTGATGTGCTATTTGAGCCAAGTTTTCATTAGGATTTGGAAAAAACCTTACATTTCAGTTTAGTTTCAGTGGTGCAATATCCACCTTAGCTAGACAAGGAAGAGGATTCATCTAGAGTCCTCATTTGAGTTCATTGTGGTGTTTGGTTTCATCCTAGAGAGAGTTTGGAGGCTAATAGGCTTGTGCAAGGGATTTGCAGGATTTTTTGTAAGAGGTCGATCACAGAATCTGTAGGTTCTAGGAGGGTTTCAGAAAATGGTGAAAGGAGACACCCCCATGGGTTGATCAAATATTGTCCTGCAAGGCCCCACTAGATGTCTAACAATCGTCCCACAAGGACCTATGCGATCAAGGATTACAACAGTCCGTTCAAATTGGATTCATGAAGTTTGCATGAGATATTGGAGGGTCACTTGTAGAGCAGGCATTACTGGAGCAGAGAAGTGTAGGGATTGGAGAGTCTTGGAGCAGTGCACATCATAGATTGGCATCATTCCAGGTTTTCTATGTATTTTTTTTTTTGTAGATTTGCAGTTGTCTGGATGCATGCAATATGTTTGACAATATTCCTATTTGAGCAAAGTATTTGTAAGGAGTTAATAACACAATTAATACAAGTGTTTGGTACATTTACACGAGAAGAAATAACAAATTTTGGGACTGAAAATATAATATTCCCACCTAGCGTAGTTCGGGACATTACACATGCTCTTTGAATAGAGATCATGGACCAATTGAGTGTTAATCCATGAATCAATATAGTCGTTAAGATCAAGGAGAATACGAGTCATTGGATCACTCTATGTCTAGAACATATTGTGACCATTGGATTACATAACTACAAATGTATACTATTGCATACTAAAGAAACACACTATGAAACAAACTTTTACCGAAAGACATATTAGACCAAGTTGAACTTAACTAACTCCTAAGTTGATAAATATCCTAACATGGTGGAATTTTGTGCTCAAGGGTTTTTCCCAATTCTAACTAAATGTAGATCCTCCAAAAATAGATTATAGTTTCGAATTGATGGGAATTTTGACTTCTTATCTCATTGGATTCCAACAACTAAGAGAAAGTTTGCTACATGACTAGACAATTCCTTTTGACTAACTAGTCAAACATTGGGTTATGAAAACCCATATATTTTGATTTTGAACTTGTGATGAGAGCAAAGATTTGGGTCATTGGTAAAGAGGCATTTATTCTATTATCATAACTTCAAAAGAAATCATTATCACTTTAGAAAGTTCACATATACAAGGAACAATAATCCCAAATTCAATTATTTGTGTCACTACAAGGTAAATCTCTTGAACACATATAATTAGGCCATGATGTTATTACCTTAATTTTGATCACAAGAACATTCAGATGACTACATAAGCACATCGTCAATGTAGAAGAACATGACACAATAAGGCTATCTCATGGCTACTTTACATGACCTCAATAAAGCATGGAAAAACATTATAAATTGGGTTTTCATACACTTGCATGGCCCTCCTTCATTGACACCCATGCGACTTGCATGGTTTTTCTTTGAAAGCCATGCAAGTCTACTCACATGTGGGAGAATAACTTCTTTGGTGTACTAGTTAAGGATCAAAGCCTAGCCCAAGTACCTATAGGTTGATGTACATATGAAATTTGATCTCCACATCATTCATGAAGAGTACTTTGCTATCCCAAAATCCCTTTCAAGCATTGGGATCTCCATTTTGAATGAAGATCTTTCACACTGGAACTATTCTTCAAAGAGCTCGGAATTTTCCCTATAAACAAAAAACATGGGATAACCTTTGAAGAAAAAGAAGAATTGCAAGGTTACGTTGTAGGAATGATATTGTAGATTACCTATCCTTCTCTCTCATATCTACAATCCATCACCCTCATGCTTGTTTGATTTGTTTCCTCAATGAACAAAGAATTCTGCATTTAGTATTGTTAGAGAAGGATTTTAAAAGAAAAAAGGACCCATCCCAAGGAGAGTGTTGGAGCATATTTGCGTCTAAAAATTCTTCCTAGGTGTTGTCACTCATATTCATGCCTTTCCATTGGAACAATATATGAGTATTGTTGTGTCCCTCCATATTTTTGTTTGAATGTTAAAATTGTAGTTTAATTTGTAGTTTAAATATTATGCATGTTACTTTGCTTCATTTTTATTGTAGTAATACCCTTGTGTTGGTATCACTAGTAACCATTGTTTGTTATTTAGCTAACACCTAAATTAACAAAGGGGGTTTTTCTCACCCATGAAACAAAACATACCAAATAGATCAACAACTCTTTCTTGGGTTTAGATCATCCATTATCTCTTTTGAGGTTGTTTTCAACCATTCTTTGACACCTGGTTCTTTGTAGGAATCATAACCAGCGTGTACATCCAATTGGAAACCACCCTCTCTAGTTTTTCTTCCCAATATTTTATTTTTGGTGAGCATGATATCTTGCACAACTATTTCAATCTATTTGGCGCAAGTCTTGTGGATTTAGGTCGATTTTATGCGGAAGTTGTATGATCTGTCACACTGTACTACTATGCAAAATGCACAATTGTCTTTGAAGAGACCCACGTAAGTCTGCTTGAATCCTCTTTTTAAAAATCAGTTACATTAATTAGTAGACATAGGTAGAAGGCCTTACTTTAAACTTACAACCTTTGTTCTTTCTTTCCATTTAATAATTAGTCAACCTAATGGATAGGAGAAGAAATCATATTTCATTTCTCTTTCCATGTAGATAGATTTTTACTTATTATAACATATAACATATAGATTCTTCAATTAAAATTAAATTATTTTTCTACCTCGTCTTTCACTTACCACACATAAATGACCTAAAGGCCTCCTTTCCTTTATTATGCTCTTTGCCTTTAGTTTTCTTATCACTATACTAGTAACTACATCAATTGAAGTGATTTTCACCATATAGTGAGTATATAATTATAAGGATACTAAATGTCAAGATAGGTAGGGTATATGTCTTAATGGATATTACAGAAAAATTATATCAAGAAAGATACCCACAGATCCAAGGAACTTTAGGAGCAAACTGGTTATTTAGTTTTGATCTGGAGCTCAAGGGACATTTGGCCATGGAATGGGAATCTTACAGGGAAAATCTAAAAATCTCTGAAATCATCCTTCAGAACTGCCCCGACTCTTTACTCTGGACGGGAGGAGACTTCTCAGGTATTCTTTCGGTAAACAATGTTTACTTTGAAATTGCAGAAAATTTTTGGTTGCCAAGGGTATTCGGGTGGAGGAGAAATTTCTGGAAGTGGAATTGTCCTTTAAAAATAAAGTTTCATACCTAGCTAGTTACTGAAAATAAGATTCTCATGTGGAGAAATCTTCAAAAAGGGGGATGGATGGGTCCAGGCATATGCTCCTTGTGCAAGCGAAACAAAGAGTCGGTTAAGCATATGTTTATCCATTACACTCTTTCTATTGATGTATGGAACATGGTTCTTAAGGATCTATCCCTTGTTTGTAGCTGGCATGGTAACACCATTCATGACTACTATACAAATTGGATTGCAACAAATCCATTAGTTGGATCTTTGCCGGATTTTTTAAATTGGCACATATGGATTGAAAGGAACTTTACCATATTTGAAGTTGGAATCTCGTCGGCACATAAGGTAGTTTACAAAACCATCACAGCAATTAATTTTCATGGAAGCAGGGTTAAAACAACCATTTCACACCCTCAAAAGATGGTAGTGTCGGTCGATATAGTTGTAGCGTGGTTTGATGGGGCGGCTCAACAGAAGGAAGAAAAGTGTGGGGTTGGGGGAAATATAGTTATTAACAACTCCACCTCTTACTCTTGGACTTTCAATTGCGGCAAAGGATCAAACACCAAAGAAGAACTATTGGGGGCTTGGGCGTCTCTAATCCTGGCCTCTATATTATCCATTCCAGACTTGCTTATGCTAGGGGATTTTAGGATTTTTATTGATTGGCTAAAAATAAGAGGATCCATTCAGGCAGCAGCTTTAGAAAGCTAGAAGGAAAGAATTATAGAATCCCTTACTCCTTTCAGAAAAATCACTTTCGCCCACATCTATCGAGAGGAGAACAAAGATGCTGACAGATTATCAAAGTTGGCTCTTGGACAACAGCCAGGGAGAATTTATTACAACCGAAGGGAAGATGGAAATGATGGCCCTACCCTATACATCCAGCTCTTCTAATCATGTCTCTTTTGATTTTTTTTGTCGTTTTTCTATCTGATCTTGGCTCTCTTCTTTTGAACTCTTTTTACTATGGGATGCAATGTCCCTAGATTATGTATCAATCTTCCCTCTTGAGAAATGTTTCAGAGCTTTTAAACCAAATCTCAGAGAGATAAGTAGATGTGTTATTGCTCTCTAGTCGAGACAGGCTCTTTGATTTTTGTATGAAAAGTGCAGTCTTATGTACATACTTTATATTTTGATGAATATAAAAGCATACTTTATATTTTGATGAATATAAAAGCATAATTTTCCTGTGGAAAAAAATAAATTCTTAAAGGATATTAAATGTAGTCTAAAATGAAAATTGATTTTGGATGAAGTCTTTAAGTTTGTCAATATGAAAATTGATTTTTCACCATTGGTAGTGACAACGAGTTTTTGAGTCTTTACTAATATTAAAAATTGGTCATTGATAAACAAATATAAGTTTGGTCATCCTTGCTCATTTTATTCTATTTAGATAATAAAAATGTCATGTAGTTAAACTCTCCTCATATAATTGACCTATAGCAACATGTCCATCTACAAGCGAAATCATTTGTAAAAGGTGTGAGATCAAAAATGGAAGGAAAGGAATTAATCAATATAAAAATGTAAAGTCCCTACAAACCATCAGTATGTTATTTTTTTGTTTTCACTCCACTATATAGTAGGTAAATATTAATGCTCACTCAACTCCCAATGAGCTTTTCTACAATGGCCTTAACGTGATGTTGTTAATGGGGGAGATTAAATGAAACATTTATATTGTATGTCTTAATAATTTTAAGATTAAATATAACATTTAAGTGTGTACGTGTTAATAATTTAAGATTAAATTGCCTTGAAATATGTTTTGTTTGAGCAATGATTGCAGTTTCCCAAGCAAATATGCATGTGTCAGTCAATTTTTACAGGATTATAAACCTTGGAAACTAGTAGAAATTGGCAGCACCAAGGACTTAACTGGCTAGTCTCAGTAATGTTAATTCAATAGATGGCATTTGAACATAAAGTTAAATTTGAATGGAGAATTATGATGATCTTGTTCAAATTTAAATGGATAGCTATGATCTTATTCAAATTTGAATGGAAAACTATGATGAAGAATATTTTGATCAAATTTGAATGGACAACTATGATCTTATTCAAATTTGAATGGAAAACTATGATAAAAAATATTTTGATCAAATTTGAATGGACAACTATGATGAAGAATATTTTGTTCATTTCAAGCAAAGTTGTTTGCTGACACATTGATCACTTTTCTTAATCAATAATTCTCATCCATAACTTGATGGACTGCCTTGAAAGAGACCATTCCAGCAAAGGCAGTATGAAAAGTAAACAAATGTTGACATACAACCACTAATAATTTAATGCAAGCCAACAGTAGCTAGCAAAAGCCAAATCTGATGGCCTTAATGATCTTAGTGTTAGTGTTAGGTGTCTAGTCGAATGCATGTGGAGGGAGAATCCCATGCATGGTAGGTGAGCTTTTACTCTAGATGCATAATCCACTTTTAAAAATAATAATAATAAAGATTCATACATGTCATTGCATAGACTATTGCATCCATTATAAGTGTATGCCAATTTATTTGGGTAATTTCAAATTATTTCATGTATTATAAGTGTTCACGATAATTTTTTAATTATCACGTATTATTAAGGAAGCAATACGTATTTGTATGTATTTATTCGGAAAAGAAAAAATTGTAGAGTGATATCGTGTTTTGTGATAATTTTTCTTATTAAGAAGAGGAGGTATTGAGCTAGTTTGAATGTGTATTAGTAAGCCATACACAACCTAGGATTTATGGGGATTCATCTTGTTGATCAATATCTTATCAAGTTCATTTATAAAGGGAGTT
Source organism: Picea mariana (assembly GCA_032191745.1). NCBI lineage: Eukaryota > Viridiplantae > Streptophyta > Pinopsida > Pinales > Pinaceae > Picea > Picea mariana. The sequence goes on from JASDQU010104134.1 coordinate 85,779, forward strand.
TTTAAATTGTGAAAAATAAAGTTAATATAATGTAGGTATTGGGAGGAGATGTGGGGTATCAAGGGGTTTATAGCTATTAGAAAGTATAAAATGGGTATCTTGTTGGGTATGTGTTATATTCTTTGCACGACTAGTAGTGTCTAAGCGCAAGCATGCAGGGGGGTTAGAAGGGGGGGCGCTAGGCCCCCCCTCGAGGGGAACAGGGGGGTGGAGCCCCCCGGGTGGGAGTTTAAAGGCAACGTCCCCAAAAAAAAAAAATAGCATCGGGACCGCATTTTCGGGACCACATGCTAGCTCCTATATGTATTTTGTATTGTAAACATTGTAACACGATGAATGAATATAGAATATGTTGGTTTTCCCGGTTTGGGTTTCCACGGAAAAATCTCTGTGTAATGTTTGTATTTGCCATTGTATCTTTTATGTTATTTTCTGAATATCTGTTTGCAATAGATATTGTACAAGTTTAGAATTTACATATCTAGTAAAAATGCAAGTTTCTATTATTTGAAAGATGTATGGGGAGGAGGGTTCAACAAAAAGATTTTTAGAGGTATTTATCAATATCTAGTGAAATTGGAGGTATTCTTTAATATCCCACGAATACAGGTGTTGATTTTTGAAAGTATTTATCAATATCTAGTGAAATTAGAGATATTCTTTAATATCCCATGAATACAGATGTTATGTCACAGATTCATTAAGTGAAGACCCCATACGAGGACATAAACTTCCAAATTGAAATATGAATGGTTACTCATATACAACTCTAGGAGCCTCCTCAAAAGCACTTAATGGTGGCTTTGAGCATTACTACCATTTTCAATTTTACTATTTCTTACACCAATCTTTATTGGTTGTTTCAATTTTCAACCTATTATGGGAACAAATTGTGCAAGAATACCACCTATTATAAGAGCCACTATGGTACCACAATCTTGTTCATTTGTTCCAACACAATAACCTTTATTAACAAGTAATTTCTTTTGCTCCTTAGCCTTGGTGCCATTTTCATGCGCTCTTGTTGAAGTTTTAATTCCAATTTGACACTCTACACTTATCTCGACAATAATAGTGATTCAAAAAAACATGATTTCATTTGGTAGATATAAGTAAAGTTCATTACATGAATTCAATTGTTCGATTGAATATTCTCTCGATAATTTGCATGGGTAGACGATCGGTGCATATCCTTCAGATATTATTTTCTGAACAACTATTTTAGGATGTTGCTTCTGCTCTCAGATTTGAAATACATTGATTGTTTGTTGTTATACACGATGTTGTATCTGGGAGAGATTTCAAAAAGTTTCTTATGGTATATCCATCTTAGATCTCAGCTATATATGCTATCTAGCAATGCCTCTTCATATCAATGGAAGAAAAATCGTATTATGATATTAATATGTCATCATAAGTAGTTCAAAAGAAAAAAAACAAAAACAAGTGAACGTAAAAGGATCGAATTATACAAAATAATTGAGATGGTCAATTTTAAACACATGAAAAACCAACAGATTATTTGTAAGTATATCAGTGTTCTTTTTAATACTATATTCACTTCACTAATGAATCCCAAATTTTATTAATTTCTTCTTTTCATTATTATTATTTCATACATAATGGAGATGATAATGACTAAAGGACATATGGATTTGATTCATTTAAACATAGTCATGTGGCGCATGGAATGAACCAAACACTTATGAACAATTGAAATACCAAGAGATGGAAAGAAATCAGTTGTATAAAAAAAACAGGAAAACTTGTATATTTTAATGCAAGGCACGCTATTTGTTTATACCTTTCAAAATTATTTCGAAGGTGGGACTCATTTATATTAAAGGAAATATCACACGTATGACTTCTAATTGTTGGCAGTCTCATATTACTATTTCTATTTCTCGACTCTAAATATCTCTAATAATTTTGTTACCTTTCTAATAATATTGTCGCCAGATCTGCAATCTATGGTTATATAGTTTTTATAATATTGTCACCTTTCTAATAATATTGTCACCGGATCTGCAATCTATGGTTATATAATTTTTATGGGGAAACATGGAAACATCTTCAATGTAATCTTGTTTATGATATATAGTGCATCTCAATATGGTTTTATCGTGATTAAATTTATGTTTGCAAATGAGGTTCAACAACTCTACATTCCATTGGAAAAATGATGCATTTGTTTCAACCTTTTTTATCATTCAACTTATACAAGTCGATTTCATAATTTTTTTTAAATATCTAATTTTCTATTTGAATTATGTTATCCCTTATTATGATGAAACGAAATATATTATCCCTTATTATTATGAAACAAATTATTTTGGGGTTGTGATATCTTCTCATGTTACAACATCGTAAATAGTGTTTGAGAAACAAGAAAATTACTCTCGATGAATAGCCTTGTATGCCTTATTCAAAAGTCATAGCTATTAATGTTTGGGGAATATATATTTTATCACAACACTATACTTCTCCATATGCATTAATTAATTTCTTATTTGAATACGGACCATGAAGGAACAATGATAAAGACATTTTAAAACAAGTGAGATAACCACGTAGTGGCTAGTCCCTGCCTCGAATCTTGCGATGTAGAGGATTGATGTTTCGAAGGTTAAGCAGAGATGAGATCAGTTTTTAATCATTAGAAGTGAAAACAATAAAATAAAAATAAACGCCTCGAACTATGCTTGCATGTGTTTAAGTGTCCGCCCATGTCTTGGCTATGTGGCCTTCATTCCTTAAGCCACAACGTTCACGCTTCATGCCTTAAGCCACAACGTTCACGCAGGCTTGAAGAGTGCACTGTCTTTGTGTTGGTTGGTTGGTTATTGCAAAAGCTGCAATAACCAGTGCATTGTCGTTGCTTTGCCGCCCAGTTCAGTGTGCCATTGCCATCGCCATCGCCATCGCCAACGTCTATGGCGCCCACACACACTGATACACCCCCCGTATGCAAGGTCGTTGAAACAACCCTCGGTATGCAAGGTCTGATCTTCATTGCGTTTAGGTACATCATCTTGTTGTACTATTCTCTTCATCTCTTCAAATTGCACTAAACCTTTCACAATTGAATAAATTCAAGGTTAGATTCCTAGAGATTATACAAATTATACATACTATGAATATAGGAGGTATTGAATTGTTAGAATTACCAATCTTATTTTGAAATCTCATTATGCTTTCAGAAAGCAAGATTCTGAAACTCTATATCATGCTAGGTATTGAATCTACCGATGTTAAATCTGAAATTGTTCGTTTTCTTTGTCTATTCATGCCTTTCTCTATTCATCCCTTTGTTGATGGTTTGGGATTTGATTCTCCAGCTGCTTTTGGTACCAGAGCTATGCCCACAAGGTGAAAAATCTCCAAGCTAATTTAATCCATAAGAGCCACCAAAAATCCTATAGCTATTCGCCTAAGTCGCTCCATTGCATCTACAATAATTGCGTTAAAAATATTTCAAGTAATTCATTGAACCGTCTCCCATGCTCACACGTATTTTAAAAAATCATACTTGTCATGTGATCTGGTGTCCCAACACTCCATAAAAATGAATTGTTATTCACAACACACCCTGTAAATAAAATGACGGTAGATTTCATTTCTACGCAGAAGTTCTTAAGCAGAATTACATCCAGGAAATTGAATCCATTACATATGTCAATCATCTGTGTGGCGAGAATCCTCTTCTCTCGAAATCGCTGCAACAATGTACACAAACCCCATCACATCCGTCACAAACTAAATATGAATTTGCCTTAATGTCGAGTTCATTCCAAGCACAAAATGGACAACAACACTCACGCTCAATGGATTGCTAGCTGCAGGGCCAAACATATCCAACACTCTGCAAGCAACTTGTTGAAAGCGTTCTCGTTCTTCCTCAAGCTTAGATTTCCATTCCATTGAC
>JASDQU010104134.1:93634-109379 GCA_032191745.1 Picea mariana
CTAATACTACAACTGCAAGAAACTAATATACTAGAAAGTAATATTAGCAAAGTTAATTTAGAGAAAATATAGTATAAAGTAATATTAGCAATGTTAATTTAGGGAAAATATAGTATGGGATGAATGCGCGCAAGGAATTAAGTTACAACTAAGAGAGGAAAACATCTAAAATTTAAACTATAAGCAATACATAGAGTAAAGCAGAGCGAATATAAGTAAAGGACTCATTAATATATCCTCTGGATTGATAAATTTGAGGAAAATTATTATAAAAGGCTTTGCAAAGTGGTCTGCTCAGCTGCTATCTTGAAAGAGATCCTCTTATTGATGGGTTCTAGATTTACTTAGAGATAATTTTTTGGCATGGGCATGAGTGGATCCCAGAAAAATAGATCTAGAAGATTTAATGGTCATAAAACCTAGTGTAAATCACCTCTTCTTGTTAGCAAAGATTGAATATATTTCATCCATATTTGAGCTTGATGGTCATATTTTAGAAGCTAACAAGAAAGGTTGTATGAATTAAAAAGAATTGGTTTTTGAAATTTTTTTTTAAACCTATATGTATATTTGAGGCTTGTATGATGTTAGGAAATGAGAAATGCAGAGCATAATAGTGATATTTTGTAAGTATGCAGGCCAATGCATCAATACTTTTGTATTTAGTACTGACATTACTAAGAAACTGTATATTTTTACATTGGTCGTAGTAATGGTCATGACTTGGGCTTTTGTCCTTCAAGAGAGTTGGATGGAGTCTGAAATGGTATTTATTAATGGTTATACTTCAAGTTTTGTTGATTGGGTTTCCCATCTTGGCATTTCACAGAGTTTTAAATGCAATAAGATGTAATTAGGAAAAGGAAATGGAGTTATATGATAAATGGTTCTTGGCATTTCATAGATATTCAAATGCAATAAGATGTAATTAGGAAAAGGAAATGGAGCTATATGATAAATGGTTTTGGGTTATACAGAATGGGATTGATGAAGTTGCAGGTTATTAAAATAATTCTAATGAGGATCAGAAAATGTCTAAAAAGGAAAAAAGTTGTGAAGATCACATTCCAATAGCGTACAATACTGAAGGGGATACTCAATGACCTATTTAACAATTGGCCAATTATGAAGGGGATACTCAACGACCTATTTTTCAATTGGCCAATTATGAGGCGTGTAGTGCAAAGGTTTTTTATATTAATTGGAAAATCAGTTTTGGATATCCAATTGGTGTGTGAATTGTTATATAGACTGAGATGAGTTGAGTTCTTCTGAAACAACTACCACTTAACTAAAGGAGTAATATGCAAATGGAATAACCTATTTTTAAACAACACAATAAGTTTGGAATCAATGAAAGTTGGGGAGAAAGAATTGGAGAAAGATGCAAATGAAGATATCGTTCTAGTTGAGGATATTGATTAGGCAGTTAGACTTGATAAGAACTTCTCTTATCATGGTGTGGGAAACATCCAGCAGTAATATATGTGTAACCAAGAGAGGGAGTGTAATAGACAACCTAACATCTGATGTGAACAATCAGTCGAAGGTGATCCCTGATAATGCAAGAATAGTCCTGATTTTCTTTTCTGATGAAGAAAATAGAAATTTTTAGGCAAGTGGAAAGACTGTAGCTCATGATACAAAACCAGCGAGAGAAGAGATAGGGTTCATGAAATTGATTTGGATAAGTCATTAGGTCAATAGTTCAGAAAGAAACAAATCATCTTTGAAGAAATATAGAAGTTGGAATACATAGAGATATATTTGGCATGCTGACTTCCCTAACCAGCCAAGCGAAATGGGCCACCAACTGCCAAACTAGACTAGATATTTATTCATTTATTTAAGAGAAGAGACAACAGAGAATTTGATTCAAGACACAATTGCAATTTAATATTTAGCACCTAAAGTTGAAGGTATATGTGAATTTGAAGATTTAGTCATCATAGAGGAGGATGCGAATATAGATGAAGCTTTGATAAATAACGCTTAAGACACAGATACAATTAAGATTGCAGTCAAGGATACAAATGCAATTGAATCTCTAATAAATCAAATGAGGACACAAAAGCAGCTGAGTGGAGGGGAGGATCTAGATGCAGTTGAAGCTTTGGTAAATATAGCTGAAAATCCCAAAGAAGTTGATACTGCAGTTGAGGATCCACACACAGTTGAAACTTTAATGAAACTTTGATAAATAAAAATGAAGAGACAAATGTGTATTGAGATAATGAAAATGTGGCTAAAGATACAAATGTAGTTCATTGCACCGAGAGAAGTGAGGATTACAAAAGTTTTAAAAGACATAATAAATATCGATGGTTATCAAAAGTTGGGTTATTGACTGAGACATGGTCTCTGGTGCACAGATTCCAGGCCAACCCAAAGGGAAACTCCATCTTTGCACCAGTATCTACCTGTGTAACCATTTTCATTATGTTTTAGACTTCTTGACGATAAGAGAAGTGAGCCATTGAAGAGAAAATATGCATCCGAAGATAAAAGAAATGCATTCATACATTGTTATTTTCAGATCTAGGATCCAAAAGGCCCTCTGTTTTCACCCACCCGAAATGTTGCAGTGAAATATTCTACTGAATCCACAATTTTACTCTATCCACAATTTTACTCAATCCCTCTCATACCAACAATGAAATCTAGGTCTCAATATTGAACATAATCATAATAACAAATATGACATAAATTGTATATTCCCAAAAGATAGAAATTTGCAAACCATAAATAATACTACACATTAATAGAGATCAAAGTCCATGGAGAATACAATAATAAGTCCATCTATGGGATTGGGATTGTCCCCTAAAAGTTAATCTTTTTACCTGGCTACTGCTGGAGAACAAAATCCTCTCATGGGAGATCTTGCAGCGCAAAGGCTTTAATGGCCTAGTCATTTGCCCATTATGTAAAAACTAGACAAAAACTTCCTTACACTTGTTTATGGTATGTGGCTTCACAGTAATTGTCTAGAGGAAGATAAAATCAGCTATCAAATACTCAGGCAATTGGACTGGTACAAATTTAACTTTGGGTGGATGTTTCAAACAGTGGAATAAAATGAATAAGGTGTTGGCAAATGTTTAATAGGTAGCGTGTGCTTGTCATTGATGGCAAGTACAACAGTGAAGATGGCATGAGTATAGGAAGAATGTAACAAACGGGTATCAAAAGTAGTTTGGGAAGACGTTGCAGAGAAATCTCGATAAGATCAGAAGAGATAGTGTAGAGGATGGTTGGCATGCTTTATAGGCAGTATGTGCTTGTCATTGATGGTAGGATCAGAGTGTGCATCAATGGAAAAACAGGAACAAAGTAAGGTCAGGAGGAATTAGCGCAGAGTCGAATGCAGTGCGTAGGTGCACACTAGGGATGAGGTTAACTCATGGCTAAAGCTCAAGGGAGATAGCGCACTTAGGATCACAAGCATATCAAAGTTCGAGGCCTTTGACACTTAGAAATTCTTCCAAGTAAGGAGGATGCGTAAGCTCGGAGGAGAAGCGTCAGTGATCGTTGGATCCCATCTCGAATTCCCGATGACCGTCATATCTCAATGTAGACAAGAGGAGCGCACAGATATGGAGGATAGATCTCGCGCATTAGATCCGAGCGCAGTGTCCGACCACCGTTGGATCGAGGAGAACCTGCACGCTCTTTAAAGTGCAAGGGTAGAGGGCTCACAAAATCCCAAAAGAAGGAGGACCGTCCATCTTCAGGCAAGACACGTGGACACAGATCAACATTTCGCTGACTGGAGAGTCAAAGGAACAGGGTTCCCTAACCTCTCGAAATCGCAAAATGTGAAATCGCGACTTAACCACAGCCGTCAGATCAAGATGTGATCTGCACCATTGATCCACTCCATTTCGGAGTTTCACGGATCGAGAGTTGAAGATGTCAAAGAATAATAACCGAAGGAATCCCGAAATCGTGATATGCGATATTGCGACTTAATCGCAGCCGTCAGATCAAGATGTGATCTGGACCGTCGATCCGACTCACATCAGCAAACCACGTCAGCTAGGAACACGTGGCACAACTAGGTAATGACAAGTGTCAGACTGATTCAACATTTCAAGCACATGTAAGTCACGAATCAGGGTGACACGTGGCAGGTATTCGACATGTGTGACGTCAGCGGGTTTACACCACTTTGGAGTTTTGGAAATCGGGAGATAGAGATGTCAAGAAACTCTCAGCATCAAGAGTCCCGAAATGCCGAATTACGAAACGTCGAAATCCCATCAACCATCCATCTCTGGAGGTTATGTGGACCATTGATCCGACTCCCTTTCGGAGTTTTGTGGATCGGGAATTGGAAGCATCAAGAACATTCATCACAGGAATGTCGAAATAGCGATATGTGAAATCGTGAAATGATCTGAGCCGTCATATCAAGTGTTGATCGGGACCGTTGATCCCACGCCATTTCGGGGTATCGAGGATCGCGACTTGGAGAGTCAAGATGCCTCATCTCTAGACTCATGAAATGCAAAATCGCAAAAGCACCTTACGCATAAGGCTGTGGTCACAGTCCTTGGTCACATCAGCGAGAGATGGAGGAAAGAGCTAGAGCAACCAAGCTCCATTTCGGGGATCGCGACTGGGAATGTCGAGATGCATGGTCACACGAATGCCGAATTGCTGAATGTCGAAATGCCAAAATGAATGCAAAATCCCATGGAATCAATCCAACGGTGCAGGTGAATTAGAACAAGATCGGAGGGCTACTGTAGCACGTCGTAGTATAACTGCTAGAAATCATTGATGGTCTCTGCTAGAGAATTCGAAGAGACCTCGGTGTGATCGCCAGAGAAGATGAAGAGTCTCTAAGCTTCGTCCAATGAAGCAAGACGATGGTTAGGGGGATTGACAGATGGATGAGCATTGAATCCTGTCACTGAAACAGAAGGCATAAGCTCGATTGTGCCAAAGAAGACAAGGAGTCTCAACTGCCAGAGAGGCCGAGGATTCTTAGCAGAAAACCCAGTGATGTTGAACGCATGGTGGAAACCACCAGAGAAGCTGAAGAGTTGTGATGATCAAGAAAAGCACTCGATATGTGCAGTAGATTTGGCACGGTGTGAGCATGCAATGGTATGGAAAATATTGCATGCATAAGGAGCACAGGTACTATAAAAATGTTGAACAAAGAAGAGATGGATGTTGTCGAGGGAAGGATTCAAGTGTAAGCAAGGAGGCAGAGCGAAGGAGTAGAGATGCACACTAGAGGAAGGTTGCATCAAAGGGATATGGTGCAGAGAGTATAAAAGGGAGAAGAACAGGAAGTGCAAGGGGCGTGCGGAAGACACTGATGCAGATAGGATAGAGCATCATAACAGAACAACAATAGGGCTGGTAAGCCATTGAATAATTTTATATCGCTGTAATAAGTTTCAGTAACAAAGAATTTATTATTCAGGGTGGTAGGGAGGTGTTAGGGAGGACTGGTGTCCTCAAAGGTTCAAGTGGGTGCTTGAACACAGGGAGTTGGTGCTTCCTTCTAGTTGGTGCTAGAGAAACCAAGGAATTGGTGCTTCCTTCTAGTTGGTGCTAGAGAAAACAGGGATTTGGTGCTTCCTTCTAGTTGGTGCTAGAGAAACCAGGGGGTTGGTGCTTCCTTCTGGTGGGTGCTAGAGAAAACAGAGAGTCGGTGCTCTCAACAAGTTGCAGCTTGCAAAAACAGAGGTTGTAGGCTCACAATGAGTTGGTGCTCATATGTATGATAATGTAAAGAATGTAGATAATACTTATCATATAAAGAAAAAGAGGTTTTTACCCTTTATGGGTTTCCTCAGGAATTATCTGTCTCTATCTTTCTCATATATGTGACTGATACTGAATGTGCCTTTGTTTAATTCTCTGCATTATTGTGATCATCATTGAGTGCCTTGTAAAGATATCAAAAGAAGCATAATTGTTTAAGCACGGTGACAACTGATTCACCCCCCCTCTCAGTTGTCCAACATAAGGAGTTTCCCACTTTACCAGCGTTAATTTGTTGGTTCATTTGGAAGGAACGTAACCTGGCGATTTTTGAAAACAGCAAACCCTCCATGATGAAGGTATTCCATCTTACACTTTCACTTTTAAAGGAATAAAATCAGGGAACGAAAGTCGTGAGAAGTAGATTGGAGCTTTCACAGACTGATTAGAGTGGAAACATTGATTGTTTCAATGGAGAAGCCATTTCTATGGGAACTAATAGTGGAGTCGGCTGTGTTATAAATCTTAGTGATCATTGCAGGTATAAGTGGCTTTTAAATTGTGGTCTGGGTACAAACACTTGAGCAGAATTTCTTGGGGCTTGGTCTTTGCTCACATTGACCTCTCGGTTGTCCATACAATCACTTCATGTAATGGGAGACTCTAAAATAATTATATAATGGCTTCGGGGTAAAGGGAGACTTCAGGTCATCACCCTAGACTGCTGGAAAGACAATATAATTACACTAATCTCCTCTTTCCAAAATATCTTTCTCTCCCATGTTTATAGAAAGGATAATCACCTGGCAGATAGCCTATCAAAGATGAAGCTTAAAAGGGATCAAGGGAAGCTCATATATTACTAGTGCGTCGAGGATCATGAGGGACCAAATATGTTCTTAAACCTTTTTTAGTTATATTCTATAAATTCCTGTTGGAGGGTTGTTCTACGTGAGGGACTATTATATGTCCTCTCTTTATTTAAATTTCCTTTTTTGTGCTTTGTTGTTTTCGACTGGTTGAGACTGCGCTTTTCTCCTTTGGAGGAGTGATATTTTCAGCTGGTGTTGGGGTTCATAGGAGTGTCATGATTAACATGGGGAGGGATTCCACTTTTGATTAGCATTTCTGCAACTGTTAGGAGGAGCTGATTTGTATTAGAACGTTTTATATCAAGATATATAAAGTATAATTTTTCATGGAAAAAAAAGTCCATCTATTAGATAAAATTAGGCATATCAGGTTAAAGAAGAAATCCTTAATGTATAAGCAATTATTGGTGACTCTCAACAAATGCCCTACACACCCGCACTAACAATAGTAAAGAGATCAACAAATGCACTGAAATAGATGACTGACAAATACACCAAAAATTTACACATTATTCCTATATGTTGCTAAAGATGACACAATTGTTCCATACTATAGAACAAGGGTGGGGTCACTAAAATCATTATAGAGAAACAACTAGTGTGTAACCAAACATCAAAATATGGAACGAATGAGAAAGGGCCATAGATGTGGAACAAACATCGCGAAAAGTATATGAGTGTTAACTGTACTCCTATCGTTTGAATCTCGGAGAATAGTAGACCTACAATATTTGCATGTATTCAACAAATGAATGTAATGCTAAAAACAACAATCATAACTGGGCATATCAGAGAACAGTAGACCTACAATATTTGCATGTATTCAACAAATGAATGTAATTCTCAAAAAAACAATCATAATTGGGCTCCAAATCATGTTCTTTTTAGAGATTGAACAAAACCCAATCAACCATCCAACAATTAATGCAAAAGGCATGCATATGTGTGGCAAGCCATGGCTCCTTGACGTCCTCCTCATCTTTTTCTTCTTTAAGTTTTCTTTTGTTTATCTTGATGCCCTATGGCTGTGGAGGCTACACCCTCCGAATCTACAAAACATACCCAAATCTCTGACATTTACCACGTTGGTAAATGTGTCACGGGGGTTTTGAGGTTTATGCATTCGAGGAGAATCAGCACAGGGAATCCATGTGGATGTCATGTAGGGTATTTGCACTCGAGGAAAAATCTTCGCATGGGTTTTATGTGTGTTGCAAAGGTCTTGAGGGTTTCGGCAAGGCAGTCGAGGTGGAGGGAAAAAATTGCCAATAATTCCATGAGGCTTCTTATATTAGGCCATTACCAATCCCCACCCCTTGCGCCTTGCTCCCTCAGTACTTATATAAAGAGTGAAATTCACATCTACCAAATTCAAAAGGCACAATACCAATTGGTGGGAACACCTAAATAAGTGAAGATTTAGAAGGGAAAAGTCAAAATGAGAAGGTGTAATTTGATGATATTATAACACATTACATTGTAATGTGTTATAATATCACAGTATATTTTACATTACATTGTAATGTGTTATAATATAACACATTACATTGTAATGTGTTATATCATAACACATTACATTGTAACACATTACAAATTCTATGTAATTTTCACTTGTAGTCTATTGTGTGCAATTTCCACTTGTAGACTACAAGCATTTAAAAAATTGTATTAATTGAGGTAGAAGAAGCAAAATTCAAAGCAGGAGAAGTTATTATTTGAGGAGATCTATCAAATCAATGGAAAATTTGTATCACTTAAATCTAACATGTAAAGAATGAGTTCTTTATATTCTATATTTTCTAATATTGTATATTTTAATGAGATTCAAGAAAAAGCTTTCTTATATAGAGATACAATCAAGTCTAAATCCAATTTATGAATGTGGGATAGATAGAGATACAATAAAGTGAAATAAGATAGTTACTAGTTATGTTTCTCCTCAATCATTGGTTATATGATTTTATTTTTGTTGTTCTTAGGACAAACAGTTACTAGTGTCCAGTTTTAGTTCTTTTGAAGTACTTGTGAAACATACTAGGACAGTCAACTGTTGATGTGGACCTTCAATGTACCATATTAATATACAGACTACTAGCTTAAAAAAAACATTGAACTAAAAAATAAAAAAATAGTGCAATACAACTACTTACTTATTTCCTCTAGAATAACACAGAAAAATCCACCCACTTTTTGATGGGTTTTACATTCACCTATAAAACAAAAAATCAAAATCAGATCAACAAAACCATAATTTTCTTCCCTTCTATGTCAATTCTATCAAATACATAAAAAAAATAGCATATATATTAATTAACTTTCTTGCAAGCTTAAAGATTACAAGTTATAAATGGCTATATGTCACACTATTGGCTTGGACGGCCAAAATTCAATCCTTGCATTTTAATATCTTAATCTCAATAACAAATTGCAGGGAGCTTACTAATTTGTAATGGCGGGGCCATAAAAGGAAACAAAAAATAAATTTGATAAATACTGATTACAAGTTATAAATGGCTATATGCCACACTTTTGGATTGGACTGTCACAATTCAATCCTTGCATTTTAATATCTTAATCTCAATAAAAAAAGTGCAAAAAACTTAATAATTTGTTTGTAATGGGTCAAGAAAGAAAACAAAAATAAATTTCATAAATCTTTGCAGGATAAACCCAAATAAATTCAACAATATGATATGATATACAATGTGTTTTATAGCAAATCAAAACCAATGAACCTATATTATATAGGTAAAAGGAGACAAAACAAGAAATTAAAATACATCCAAACCAAACTAAGCTAAATGGAAATGTATTCTCAAACTTTACACTGAAAGAAGCTCAACAACATAATACATAATATAGAAAGTGTTTCACATCAAATCAAAACCGGGGAAGTTATATTATATATGCAAAAGGTAAATAGAAATGTTCTTCCAGAAATTAAAATACATATAAACACACCTAACTAAATGGAAATGTATTTTCAATTTTTACATGAAAGAAGCTCAACAGCATAATACAAAATGTGTTTTACAGCAAATCAAAACCGGTGCAGATATATTATATATGTAAAAAGGAGGGGTTAAAGAAATTAATTACAGTGAAACCAAACCTAGCTAAATGGAAATGTCTTTTGAATCTCTAGTATTTACATTGTAAAATAAAACAATCTCAACACAATAATAATGTATTTTACAGAAAACCAAAACTAGTGAATGTATATGCAATCACAGAAAATAAAGAACCAAAATCAGATATATAGCTAAAGAAAGTAAAAGGATAGAGACCAAACCTAGCTAAACGGAAATGTCTATAAAAGCTAGTTGGCTATTGAAGGCAGTGCAACGAGTAGGAGAACAGTAAAAATAGTAAGCAAGGTAACAATAACACAATTTTACACAACTTTACATTTGCAACTGCCCGAGACAACTATAAGCACGCTAAAAAGATAATTATAATTTACAGCTATATAAAGAATAAACAAAATCTGATCCTAACTAACACACTCCTGTTATAAAATTTAACAGAAACATCAAAATTACACCACATTTGAAAAAGGGAAATCGTAATGGAATCAAAACCCCAGCAGAAACCGCTCATTTTAGCAAAATAATAGAAATAAAACAGCTATCCATACAAAAATTTAGACAGAAACCACCAACCCATACCATTAGAAATAAAGTATTTCACAAAAAATACAGCGACCATTAGAAATAAAGTATTTCACAAAAAATACAGCCATCAAGGTTAAAGTTTAGGAGAAGCGGCCCAGTTTCACTGAATATCCCTCCATAAGAAATTTAAGCAAAGAAATCCATTAGAAACGTTCAAATTCACAAAATAATAGCTATCTAAGCTAAAATTTAAGAGAATAGAAACAATGTCATGGAAAACATCCATCCCTAAGAAATATTCAACAAGAAATCTAGTAGAACCGTTGCATTTCATAAAATAGCAGCTATCTAGGATAAAGTTTAAGAGACATGGCACTGTTAAGAAACATCTCTCCGCAAGAAATTTGAAGTACAGACTTGGATTTAACAGCTATCACAACTAAGATTTACAAAAAAGACGCATTTTAGTAAAACATTTGATAAATTCTGAAGCAAGAAATGCAGAGAGAAAGAATAGAACAGTATATTGGAATGTATGAAGAAGAGAAGTGAAGTCTGAAGAAGTTACAATGCAATGGGAGATGGCTGAGCTAAATAGGCTCAAGCAAGACAAAAATAGAAAGTACAGCTGGCCAGGACAGCTGGCAGTGTACTGTCAGACTGTTGAGGTTACATTATATTTAACACTCCCTCTTAAACTCAACAGTTACAAACATCAGCACTGATTATGCCTGAGTGATGTCTCTGAAAATCAAAAACTGACTTTCCTAGTAGCTTTGTAAAGATATCAGCAAGCTGATCTCGACAACCACAGAATTGTAGTGCAATATCACCATTATTGACTAGCTCGCGTATGAAATGAAAACGAGTGTTAATGTGTTTACTTTTCTTGTGAAACACATGATTTTTGGATAAACCAATTGTTGAAGTATTGTCACGGAAAATAGGAGCTGGATCCTTTTCTGTATGTGACATATCTTTCAATATTCTTCTCAGCCACACAACTTGACAAGAAGCTGAGGTAGCAGCTACATACTCTGCCTCCGCAGAAGATATTGAAAGAATTGGCTGCTTCTTTGATGCCCATGAGATTAGGTTCGTGCCCAGTTGAAAAACCTGTCCAGATGTGCTTTTCCTGTCATCTAGGCTGCCTACAAAATCACTGTCTGTGTAACCAGAAAGTTTATTACTATCAGATTTAGTGTACCATAAGCCAAAATTGAGAGTTCCTGCAACATATCTCAAAATTCGTTTCGCCATTTTCCATTGAGAATCTTTGGGTGATTCCATGAATCTGGAAACAAGGTTGGCTGCATACATAATGTCAGGCCTAGTTACTGTAAGATACAACAAACTGCCTACTAAACTTTTGTAAAGAGTAGAGTCCACTGTAGAACCTTCATCATTCTTGCTCAATTTTGTGCCTAATGGTATGGGGGTTTCTGCTGGATTGCATTCTTCCATGCGAAATATTTTGAGGATGTATGCTGCATACTTTTGCTAATAGACAAAAATGCCTTTGGCTGATTGATTAACCTCAATCCCTAAAAAATATTTCATTATGCCAAGATTTGTCATCTCAAACTCAGATTGCATGGCATGTGTAAAATCTGTTAACTCAAGATTTCCTGTATAGATCATGTCATCAACATATAAACATACAATCAAAATTTTACCGTGCTGATCTGTTTTGGTGTAAAGAGTTGGCTCATTTTGGCTTCTGCTGAAACCACTTTTGATCAGATAAGTGTCAATTCTGTTGTACCAAGCTCTTGGAGCTTGCTTTAAGCCATACAAGGCTTTCTTCAACCGATATACTTTGGTTGGGTGATCTTGGACTTCAAATCCAGGTGGCTGATCAACATAAACTTCTTCTTTTTCTAAGAAACCATTCAGGAATGTTGACTTGACATCCATCTGGTATACTTGCCATTTGTGTTGTGCTGTTATGGCCAATAGAGTCCTTACAGTGTCTAATCTTGCTACTGGAGCAAAAGTTTCACCATAATCAGTACCTAGTTGTTGTGAGAATCCTTTGGGAACAAGTCTTGCCTTGTGTTTTTCGATCTGCCCTTTTTCATTGAGTTTAGTTTTGTAAACCCACTTGACACCAATACTCTTCTTGTGACTTGGAAAATCAACAAGATCCCATATCTGATTTTTCTCAATGGAGTCAATTTCTTGATTCATGGCTTGAACCCAATGTGGCTCCTTAGTTGCTTCCTTAAAGGATGTAGGTTGACATGAAATTAAAGCAAAAAGGTTGTGTTGCTCAAAGTCATCCAACTGCTGATGGATTTCTTTCAAACTTCGAGTTCTCTGATTTTTTGGTTCAGAGAATGATTCTCTGTTGGAAGTTGAGTTATCTTGAGAATTTTCAGGTTGTCTTTGTACTTGCAATCTCGGAAGAATAGTTTGAGGTACTTGTTGTTCTGAATTTTCTGCATTTTCAGAACTTGGTAGCAATGGATTTTGACTGTCCATTTGCTAATTTTCTGAATCATTCCAGAATTGATTTTCCAGAAATTTTACATCTCTACTGAGAATTAATTTCTTGGTGATTGGATTGTAAAGCCTGTAATCTTTAGATGTTTCACTATATCCAGTGAAAATACATTTCTCACTTCTGTCATCAAGTTTCTTCCTTAATTCGGAAGGTATGTGAGCGTATGCTATGCATCCGAATGTCCTTAGATGCGCTACATTGAGCTTTGTCCCACTCCATGCTTCATGGGGAACTTTCATCTTTAGACTTGTGGTTGGTGATCTATTCAAGAGATAAACTGAGCATGCTACTGCTTCAGCCCAAAACCTATTTGACAAACTTTTTTCTTTAAGAAGAGTTCTTTCCATATTCATTATTGTCTGATTTTTCCTTTCAGCCACTCCATTCTGATGTGGAGTATATCTGGTTGTTGTTTGCATGATAATGCCTTGTGATTTGCAGAAATTTTCAAATTATCTGGAGTTGTATTCTCCTCCTCCATCTGAGCTGAGTGGTTTGACATATTTGTCACTCTGTTTTTCAGCTTCTGCCTTGAATTCTTTGAATTTTGCGAAAGTTTCAGACTTGTGTCTGAGAAAATAGATCCATATTTTTCTGATGAAATCATCAATAAACGTTAGAAAGTAAAAGCTACCACCTATTGACTCTATTTGCATTGGTCCACATAGGTCAATGTGAACAAGTTCAAGATGTTGTTTGGCTTGATTGGAAGACTGTGGAAAACTAGTTCTCTTATGTTTTCCAAGTATGCAAGACTCACATGGGGAAATTTGCTCTTTAAATATGGGAAGACCTTTGACAATGGAGTTTTTCTGAAGAAGACTTAGACTCTGAAATGGTAGATGTCCAAATCTTGTATGCCAAACCATAGTTTCATTCAAGGTTGATGCACTTTGTGCATATGGTTGACTCAGATTTGCAGTTCTGAGGGTAAGGGGAAACATCCTATTTGGAGTCATATGGATTTCAGAAATTAATTTTCTTCTTGGGATTTTGTCAAATATCTTGCAAGATGCTCCCTCAAAAAGTACCTTATAGCCATGTTCAATGAGTTGTCCTACACTTAACAAATTATGTTTTAAATCTGGAACATGATAGACATTGTATATGTCTTTCTTGACATTCTGTTTAGTAAGAATAGGAATAGTTCCTTTTCCTTGAACTTTGACTAAGTAATCATTTCCAAGTGTAATATCAGATGAGATTGAAGAATCAATGCATGAAAGTAAATCTGTGTTACCTATCATGTGATTGCTACATCCACTGTCCAACAACCAGAGATCTTTAGGTTGTTTTTCAGTGTTGTGGCATGAAAGAAACATACCTCCTGAGTTTTCTCCTGTGTGATTTGACACATGTGCTCTACCTGAGAGATGATCTACTTGCTTCTTCCTGCATGCAGATTCATAGTGCCCATACCTTTTGCAGTAATATCATTGTATGCTTGTTTTGTCATTTGATCTTCTCCCTCTACCTCTTTGAGGCTGGAAATTTTGATGTTAATTTTGTTGTTGATGTCTTTGACCTTGGAAATTTTGATTCGGATATTGTTTTCTATTGCCTCCACTGGAGTGAGGGTTACTTTGATTGTTCCCTCTTCCTTGGTGACCTCTGCTTCTTCCTTTGCCTCTCCCTCTGTTGAAGGAGAATTGAGTTTTGAAAGCATTAGAGATTGACTCATCTGTGAGATGCAGTCTGGTCTCATGTGTCACCAGAGAACCAATTAATTCATCTGTTGAGAAACTTGACAAATCCTTGGATTCAAGGATTGCTGTTACAACCATTTCGAATTTCTTAGGTAAAATTCTGAGGATTTTCTCAACAATTTGTTGATCAGTGATGGCTTTGCCAGTCAATCTGATCTGGTTCACGATTCCCATGACTCTGGTCATGAACTGATCCACATTTTCGGACTCTGTCATCCTTAGAGTCTCGAATTGCGTCCTCAAGGTCTACAGTTTAACTGTTTTGACCCTGTCATTTCCTTGATAGGAAGATTTAAGGATGTCCCAGGCCTGTTTTGAAGTACCAGTGCCTGTGATTTTCGAAAAAATCGAGTCATCCACAGAATTTTGAATCCAAAATTTGGTTTTATTTTCTTTGTTCCTCAGTGTTTCCTGAGCAATTTTCTGTGGATTTGACATGGAAGTGAGGGCGGCTGGATCTGGTTCCACATATCCAAGATCCACTGGCTCCCAGCACTCTTGTGCTTGCAATAACAACCTCATTCGAAGAGACCAAAACTCATAATTCTTTCCAAGAAGAATCAGACCCTGAGTTGGTCCTAAATTGCTAGATGACGCCATAAAAAAAAATTGCAGAAAAAATAGAGGGAAATTTCGTATTTACCTCCGATCATCGAAACGTCGATTTGTCGATGGCTAAAAAGAGCTTATCGGCCTTGAATTGGCCTTAGTCAGCGTGCAATGTGACCATGTGCCTTGATGTTAAAGCGCTATGGGCTTTTCCCCTTTTTTTGCCTTTTAATTTGCCGAGATGCGAAATTTGCCTTTGGACTATTCAACGGTCCAGATCTGGCTGTGATCTGACGATCCAGATCTTATCAGGATATCGTGAATCGGGACTTCGTGAACCTTCATGATGAGCTCTTCTGACTCCTCAATTCCCCGATCTCCGATTTACCGATGGCACTTTCCTTTCGGGAAATTTCCCGATTCCTTTGATCTCCGCCACATGTCCCAACAGATGGACGGCTCAAGTCTTCTTCGAGTGTTTCCCCAGGGAGATTCTCGATCCCTCGTTTTGACGAGATGACGTCAGCTGGGCCCCACAACGGAACTTTCCTCCTATCGGGATTTCGGACTTCGCAGTTCCGAAATGCTTGTGCTTCTTGTCCTCAGGATTCGTGATTTGTCGAATCCTGATGTGTCGATAGACTCTCCTCTTTCGGGACTTCTCCGAGTCCTTGGATTTATGCCACGTGTCCCCTCAAGATGGACGGTCTGCGTCGTTTCGCGATTTCACGATTTGCAATGCCAAAGTTTTTGTCAACTTGAGAACTCCGATTG
>JASDQU010104134.1:120893-165051 GCA_032191745.1 Picea mariana
GAAATGTTGAGATCTCGCCACGTGTCTCTTGATGGACGGTCTAGATGACGTTGGGACTTCACAAGTCAAAATTTCTCCTTGGCGCTCCAGAGGATTAAACCTCGTGCACTTTCTTGCAGATCCAATGGCTGTCAGTCCTTTGCGCAAGATCTAACGGCTGAAACTCTTTTGCCTTTTTCGTGCTCTCCTCGTCCCTTCTGAACTAGTTTCCCGCTTCGGGTCCGTTCACAGGACAAATCTTACGGCCGCGACGGTTGTTCTTTGAACCTAAGACGCGTTCTTTGCTCCTGTGGAAGAAAGATCTGTGAATCTTTCAAAGATTTGAAAGAAATACACGGATTCTTTGTTCACTGCTTCAATCTTTGACAGATTTGAGCGAATTTCGAAAAACTTTAAACGATGCTGCCTTTTGCAGTAATATTTAACAATTTTGAACGAATTCTTTGAGTTCTTTAAACGTTCTTTCGTTCTACAGGTCTTCTTCGTCAATATTTGACGATTCTTGAAAAATGTGCAAGAATCTTTTAAAGTTTCTTCTTCTTCACTCTCTTCTTCCTCGTTCTTTCAAGCGTAGTATGCTCTACAACCTCTGCAAGCTTCCTACGTTGATCTTTTGAACGTAAGACAGTCTGCTTCCTCGCGGAAGTTTCCTGCGAGGATCTTTCGAGAGTATGACAGACGGCTCTCCAAACCTTGTGAAAGAGACTGTGTCGCGTGCTCTCAAGATCCGTGAAGCTCTGCGCTGTGAGGATCGTGTTTCTCTCCGGACTGTGTGAAGAGGCTTACTGCTGAAGCTCTGATACCATGATAAATTCTGAAGCAAGAAATGCAGAGAGAAAGAATAGAACAATATATTGGAATGTATGAAGAAGAGAAGTAAAGTCTGAAGAAGTTACAATGCAATGGGAGATGGCTAAGCTAAATAGACTCAAGCAAGACAAAAATAGAAAGTACAGCTGGCCAGGACAGCTGGCAGTGTACTGTCAGACTGTTGAGGTTACATTATATTTAACAACATTTAGGCACAAAAATTTTAAACAAAAAAATCAAGTAGAAACATTGCATTTCACAAAATAACAACGATCAAGGATAAACTTCAATAGAAACGGCTTAGTTTTATGAAAAACGTCTATCCATAAGAAATTTAAGTAAGGAAAACTAGTAGAAAGGTTGCATTTCACAAAATAACAGCTAGCGAAGCTAAAATTTAAGAGATGGAGTAATTTCATGCAAAACATCTATCTTCAAGAAAGTTGACGCAGAGAAATCTAGTAGTAAGGTTGGGTTTCAGAAAATTACATTAATTGAATCTAAAATTTAACAGAAGGAAACAAATAAGCGGATAAATGAAGTAGAAACGTTGCATTTCACAAAATAATAGCTGTCCAGGCTAATATTTAAAAGAAACGGTGCAGCTTCATGGAAAGCATCTTGATGCCAGAAAGTTTAAGCAAGAAATCAGGTAGAAATGTTGCATTTCACAAAGCACCAGCTATCGAGACTGAATTTTAAGAGAAAGAGCACGGTTTCATGAAAAATTCTTTCTATAAGAAATTTTTAGAGGAGAAATATAATAGAAACGCTGAGTTTCACAAAATAACAGCATGTATCGGCTCTAAATTTCAATAGAAGCCGTGCATTTTCACAGCAAATTATTTTTCCACCTTAAATTTTAAGCACAAAGCATAAATTCTAAAAAAAAAACCTTGATGATTTGGAATTGTAAAAAATTCTTGGAAGCATCCTTACTTGCCCGTGTAGAACAAAGCTTAGAGATGATGAAACTCTGCTCAGGCATGGAATTGGAATTTTTATAATTAGCTAACTCCTTTAATTAATCAAATATGTTTCTTACAGATACAACAAAAATATCTCTAAGCATATATATAGGGAACCTGATTCGGTACTGTGGACAGGGTCCCTTGCGAGTACAAGGGCCAGAATATGGTGGTGAAGGTGGACAAAAGTAGCCAGTATGCATACTATCTTGTTGTGCATTTATCTATACCAAGGAGGCCAGACAGAAATAGTTATCGTGGATGTTGCTCAGGTAAATTAGTCGATGACAGTCATTTGTGAAACTGCAATTAGAAAATTTATAAGTGAATTCTGAATATACGTAATATGCTAATTAGTTTGTAATTTGTAATGTGTTTGTAGGTTGGTACTTCTGAGTGGCATTACATGACACACAACCATGGCGCAGTTTGGGACATAGAAAAGCCACCAGGGGGTGATCTCCAGTTTCGATTCGTGGTAACCAGCGGGTACGATGGGAAATGGTTGTGGGCGCAAAAGTCTGTGCTTCCTTTCGACTGGAAATCAGGGGGTGTTTATGATACCGGAATTCAGATCAGCGACGTTTCTCGGGATATTTGTAATGCATGTGATGACAATGACACTGCATGGTTCGAGTCGCCATGAACATATATAAGAATGCAACCAACACTCATACACCGTTGAATCCATGGATTCAAAAATACAACCTGCAAAACCCAAGTTCGCCTTGTGTTTCTGCCATTGGAGAAGCGGCCTGGAGGAACTTGGAAACTGACTCGATAAAAAAGATTAGGTTTGTAGCGTTGAATTCTAGGTGAAGGTTAGTTTAGGGAAGGGTGTAAAAATCCTTGAATTTCCAATAACCTGCCCATTTTAGATAATCTACTTATTTAGTGGGGATTTTTTTTGGGCAGATATTGGTGTGTCCCTACTACTTACATATGCATACAATACAAGATTGAAGGTTCAGACAACAGGACCGTT
Organism: Picea mariana; assembly: GCA_032191745.1. NCBI lineage: Eukaryota > Viridiplantae > Streptophyta > Pinopsida > Pinales > Pinaceae > Picea > Picea mariana. Next base: position 123,657 of record JASDQU010104134.1, read on the forward strand.
GAGGAGGTCTGGACAGAGACTCAACTACTTACAAACTTGAGATACAACTACTTACAGACCTGGGTTGAATTATGCTACTAGAGCAGAACAAGATGTATTCATAAATGGAAGCAAAAACCAAAAGCAGATAGTGAACTTTTACAAAGAGACCAGAAAGGTATGATAAACAAAGCATTATTCAATTTCTAATCTTGTCTTTTAGGTCCTTACATGCTTTCTTGCCTAGCCCGGCTTCTGCTAAATTCTTATTAAATTTATATCATAAAGAGAAATCCATTTCCACATTCGTTTATTTACTGTTACAAATTCTTATTCTACCTTAATAGCTCTAAAATCAGCGTTGAAGTTACCGGAAAGTGAAAATAGTGCAACCATATTTTCAGCAGTTAGTCCATGTGCTTGAAAAATGAGATAAGGGCGATGAGGTTGGAAGTGGAGGGAGGAATGTTGTTGGAAGCGCTTTTACTTGCCTTGGTCGAGTCTCTCCTTCCTAACATTATTGTCCATGTTGGGCCTCCGAGCTAACAAATTGCAAATAACATAGTGAACTCTTTGTCTCCCATGCTCCTCCTCCTGTAGGAATAAGCTAAGAGACTACATCAGGGTAAAATCTTCCTGCAGATTGTAGACATGAACTAGAGGCTTGTAGATTGTTCTAATATCCTATCATATGATAGGATATATTAGAAACCTGAAGTGATTGCATAAAATGACTCCAACCTGATAGTGATAATACCAATGTGCATGCAGATCGCCACGGGATGGCATGGCATCAACTGCAGCAACATCAACTGACATGGCATCGACTGCAATGCATGAGATGTCATCAAGTGCAGCAACATCCACTGCAATGCATGAGAGATGTGATATTGGGAATAATTTAATTTTTTTTCTTTTTTAAATTAATTACGTCGAAAGTACACCTATTGACAATGGGCAGATAGAATAGGGGTTTAGTGCTTAATAAGTTTTCTATGGACAGGATTAAATATGGCTGGAATATTCTTAGTAGTCACACAAAATAAATGACTGTGATTTCAATCATTAACTTCCTAACTATTATAAAGACATCAGTTTATGTGTTTACTTTTTTACATTTACCTAATCATATTTAAAAATTACTTTGATAGATAACTGACTGCCACGTAAGTGATTAACAGAAATTAAAATATAAACACCAGATAAATGAAGCCCAACAGTTTATTTGTTAATAGATAATAAAATTTAATATATTCTTTTAAAGATTCATTTCATCTTCTCAACCTTTCTGCGTTCATCAGCAGCTATTTTGCTGTTGTGCTAGTTTAAAAACCTGATAATTGTTAGAAAAAAATAGCCTCCAACCAAAACTTATTTAGTGGCATCAATCACATCCTACAAATTTTGTTTTTAATTTTATAAAATATTAAAAATATTTAAAAATTTAAAAAAAATACAAATAAATTATTTTTATGAAATAGTATGCAAAAGCAATGCAAATTGCACTTGTTGCAAAACGGACGAGGTAATACTCGGGCAACCGCAGGGGATTGCTATAGTCCCGGAACCTTCGGATTTATATTGCAGGGGTTTTTGGACGAGCATTTCACTCGGTTTCAGCAGCTACAGGACAAAATTAATCCAGATTTCGTGCAAGAAGTGATTTCTTTTTTCTTTGAGGACTCACTGCGAAATGGTTGAATACTTTGAAAAATACACTGTATATTTACTTATTCTCTAAACTCTCTAACGAAAATTCAGCCTTAGGTTTGCAATAAATATTTTAAGCAGATCCACTTCTGGTACGTTGAGTCCCTTCCATAGAAATAATATAGAATGTGCGGAAGCTTCTGACAGACTCTACAACAACAACCGTTTCTTTTCATAGTCAAGCTACCGAATCCGTTATTGTGAAAAACGGAGGTCAATCGGGACGGAGGTCAATCGGGGTGTGGGATTCGGCGATTATAAATGCCAAACACCAACACACAACAACTCCCGAATCAGGAAAATGAGAATGGAATGTGGGCCCAGCACTTAGGGTTTTGGGGTTAGGGATTTCGGGGTTTACAAACACCCTACGCATAAACAAAATGAAATAAGAAATGTCGAATTGTGAAATGCGATTAGGGTGTGGGCCCAATAATTTCGGGTTTCGGGGTTTATAAACTCCAATACAAAACACCGCACAACGTCAAACGCTAAATCGCGAAAAATCAAATGGAGTGTGGGCCCGGTGCTTTTCGGGTTTCGGGGTTTACAAACTCTCGATGCAAAAAACAACATACAACGGTGATCGTCGATCCACGAAATTCGATCACGCTGTGGGGCCACTTCAGGTTTCGGCGTTTGCAAGAACAAGAGAACTCCACGCAACTTGAACCAATAAACTCTGAATGCCGAAAAAATGAAAAACATGAACAGAGTTTACAAACTCAGTTAAAATAAAACATAGAATGACAAATTCAATTCAAAAAAAAAATGCTTTCAAGCTCATTTCAATTACAATTTCGACTCTGGTATTTAAACGCAGAAAATTGCCTCTTCAATCTCCTAAGAGATTTTAAACAAGGCGGTGATGGTGTTTTGTGTCCTGCAAAGGTTAAGGCAGCCACCGTTTAAGTTATGTAACACAAAATTGTAATCGGTGGTTTAATCCTCCAGTCTTGAAGGGTCAAGATGACCACCGATTCACTGTTTGCAAAGAGGCGGTGAAATGATTACTTCCTAACATACTCTCTCTTAATCATTTCAAAAAAAAAAAAAACTAAAACTATGTAAAACAAAATTGTTGTAAACAATGCATTACAACTTGCAGACCCCAGTGTTATCTCTATGAATTTTAAACAATTCATTTCCCAAAGGCTTTGTAAATATGTCTGCAAATTGTTCTTCAGATCTACAGAACTGAACAGAAATCTCTTTACCAGTTACCAACTCTCGAATAAAATGATACCTCGTATCAATGTGCTTACTCTATTTGTGAAAGACATGATTCTTTGACAGTGCAATGGTAGATTTATTGTCACAGATAATTTGAGTTGCATCGTTCTGGTCATGCAACAGTTCATTCAATACCCTTCTCATCCATACAGTTTGACATGCAGCTGCAGCTGTTGCAACATACTCTGCCTCAGTGGAAGATAGAGTCACAATGGGTTGTTTCTTTGATGCCCATGCCACTGCTCCAGATCCAAGACTAAAAATATACCCAGATGTGCTTTTCCTGTCATCAATGGAACCTGCAAAATCACTATCAGTATATCCAATCAGCTCAAAGTTTAAGCTTGATGTGTATCAGATACCAAAATTAGTTGTTCCAGCAACATATCTTAGGATCCTCTTTCCTGCTTGCCAATGAGTACTCTTTGGAGTCTCCGTGAATCTGGAAATGAAACTCACAACAAACATAATATCAGGTCTGTTTGTTGTTAAGTACATAAGGCTTCCAACTAGCCTCTTATACAGGGTTGGATCAACATATGATCCTTCATCATATTTGCTCAGTTTAATACCAGTTGCCATAGGTGTTGCAACTGGCTTACAATTTAACATTCTAAACCTTTTCAATACTTCATTTGCATAGTTAGTTTGACAAATGAAAATGCCATCATCAGATTGATCCACTTCAATTCCAAGAAAATACTTCATCAATCCTAAATCATTCATTTCAAACTTTGTTTCATGGCATTTTTAAAATCATCTATAGATAGATCTCCAGTAAAAATCAGGTTATCAACATACAAACAGACAATCAAAATTTTACCTTTTTGGTCTATCTTTGAATATAGAGTTGGTTCACTTGGACTTCTGCTGAATCCAACACTGATCAAGTATTCATCAATCCTGCTACACCAAACTCTGGATGCCTGCTTCAATCCATACAAGGTTTTCCTCAACTTGTAAATTTTATCTCTATGCTTATCAATCTCATAACCTGGAAGTTGTCTTACATAAACCTCTTCTTCCAAATATCCATTCAAGAATGCAGACTTAACGTCCATCTGATGCATAATCCATTTATTCTGAGTTGCAATAGCTAAGACCATCCTCACAGTGTCAATTCTTGCTACAGGAGCAAATGTTTCATTGTAATCAATACCGGATTGTTGATTAAACCCCTAAGCTACAAGTCTTGCCTTGTACTTTTCAACTTCACCATCTGCATTCAACTTAGTCTTATAAACCCACTTAACACCAATATTGTTCTTACCTTCAGGTAAATCTGCAAGATCCCAAGTGTTATTCCTTTCAATGGAATCAATCTCCTCATCCATTGCTTTTATCCAGACATCATCTTTAGCAGCTTCATCACAACTAACAAAATCATAAGCCATAAATGCAAAATTTGAAATCTTATCTACTTCTTCATTCTGATCATACAATTCTCTTAAGCTTCTAGTCTTTTGTCCTTTAAGTCTATCTGATTGATGTCCACCATATCCAGATGGCTCACCACGCTCATGAGTTCTTGGCGTTTTAAATTGAGATGGACTGAAATCTGGTGCTTGCCTTGTAGGACTCCTTGCTACAGGCATATGTGCATATAGAACCAACTGTCCACCTCCTTCAGCTTGCTCAACTCCATCATCATCTTCACGGGGTAACACAGCTCCCTCTGAAATTGATTTTTCAATACTGCCATCTCAAGCTTCATCTTCTTTAAACTGAACATCTCTGTTGATTACATATTTCTGGGTGATGGGATTGTAGATTTTATATTCCCTAGACTCTTCATTGTATCCAACAAAGATACATCTCTTGCTTCTGTCATCCAACTTCCTCCTCATTTATGTAGGTACATGTGCAAATGCAATACATCCAAAAATTATGAAATGAGAAACATTGCAAGGCTTACCATCCCAAGCTTGTTGAGGTACACGATCCCTCACGGTCTTGGTCGGACTTCTATTCAAGATAAAAACAGAGCAAAGAACCACATCTCCCCAATATTCATTTGAAAGATGCTTCTCTTTCAGCATGTTTTGAGCCATATCCATGATGGTCTGATTCTTCCTTTCAACTACTCCATTCTGTTGTGGAGTATATCGAGTAGTAAACTACCTTTTAATTCCACGAAGATCACAAAATTGAATGAATTCATTAAGTTTGTATTCACCTCCTCTGTCAGACTTTAAGATTTTAATGTTTTGACCACTCTCATTCTCAATCATAGATTTAAACTTCTTGAAAATATCAAAAGCTTCAGATTTTTGTTTCAACAAATACAACCAAGTCTTCCCACTGAAATCATCAATGAAAGTCATGAAATAAACACAACCATTCAAAGAAGGTGTTTGCATAGGTCCACATAAATCTGTGTGGACAATTTCCAATGGAGCTTTTGCTCTATAGGAAACACCTGAAACAAATTTTTCTCTATGATGTTTTCCAAGTATGCATCTCTCACAAGAGCTTGCAGGTTGTTGAATACAAGGTAACCCCTTTACCATTTGTTTCTTCTGTAACAGATCTAAGCCACCAAAATGTAAATGACCATATCTCAAATGCCATAACCAAGATTCATCTAAACTTCTAGTTTTATAGGCATTCAAAGAACAACTTAAATCATTTCGCATAACAAGTGGAAACATTCTATTCTTGGTTATTTCTACTCTTGCTATCAACTGTTAGCTAGGTAAATTATCATAGATAGTATATACCTTATTGTTGAAGAACACTTTGTAACTTTTCTCCAACAACTATCCAACACTAATAGGATTGCATTTTAAACCAGGCACAAAATAAACGTCATCAATATTTCTTCTCTGATTGTTCTTAGTGTAAACTGGAACTATACCTTTACCATTGATTGTAACCTTAAATTCATTTCCCAGTTTTACTTCAGACTGAATACTAGTATCAATAGAAGAAATTAAGTTCTTATTACCAGTGATGTGGTTACTGCAACCACTATCCAAAAACCAAATATCACTAGCACTTTCTTGAGTGACATTACAGGCAAAAACACAGGATTTTGATGATCCCCAGACTTATTTATAATATGTGCAGATTGCTTTCCAGCATCCGCCTGTTTCTTCCAACATTTGTTAGCAAAATGCCCAAACTTGTTACAATAATAACATTTTACTTTGGATTTATCATACCTATGATTTTCTTGCTGCCAAGGTTTACTGTTGCTCCCTCTTAAATTAGGAGGATTCTGCTGGGACTTCTGCTCAGACTCTGATTCAGCTCTGTTGTCCCTTGGACCAGAAAATCAACCTCCTCTTCCACGAGTATGAAACCTTCCTCTGCCTCTGCCTCTGGTAACATGCATTTGGGATTTGAAAAAATGCTCCATTGATCCTTCTTCATATCTAGATATTCTAGATTCATGAGCAACAAGAGAACCAGTTAATTCATCAATTTGCATTAGATTTAAATCCTTAAATTCCTCTATGGGAACAACAACAGGTTCAAACTTCTTGGGAAAACTTCTCAGCACTTTCTCAATAACTCTCTTATTCTCAATATCATCTCCAAATTGCCTGAGTTGGTTCACAACACTCATCACTTGAGTCATGAAAGTATCAACACTTTCATTATCCTTCATCTTCCGATTTTCGAAATCCTTTCTCAAATTCTACAACTTGACTATCTTCACATTGGACACACCTTGATAACTAGTTTCAATAATGTCCCAAGCCATCTTCGAAGATGMAGCACAAGCAATATTCATAAAAATGGATTCATTTAATCCTTGYTGGATTAATCCAAGAGCTTTGTTATCCTTCTTCCTATTTTCCTTCAGCAAAACACGGTCAGCATTAGACAGAGCCAATTCTGCTGCAACATYAGTTGGCTCGGCATAACCATCAATAACATAAGTCCACAAATCCTGAGAACGCAAAATCGTTCTCATTCGAATATACCAAGAATCATATGACTTTTCGCTCAGGACAGAAACTTGAATCTGAGAAGAACTGCTACCAGACGCAGTCATTTMTAAAAATTGAAGGAAATCAAATAAACTTATGTGCAGAAAGAGATTTAGACACCAACAGGGATAATCTCCACTGAACTAAACAGAGAACRCAGCACAATATTCTTAACACAACAGCGGTCAAATAGACAAAGTAGCTTCTGCACCCTTCGACGCGTAGTGAAAACAATGGCGGTATGGCTCTGATACCAAATGGGAAAAATGAAGGTCAATTGGGGTTCGGGATTCAGTGATTACAAATGCCAAACACCAACACACAACAACTCCCGAATCGCGAAAATGAGAATGGAATGTGGGCCCAGCACTTCAGAGTTTCAGGGTTCGGGATTTCGAGGTTTACGAACACCCGACGCATAAACAAAATGAAATAAGAAATGCCGAATTGTGAAATGTGATTAGGGTGTGGGGACCCAACAATTTAGGGTTTTGGGGTTTACAAACTCCCGATGCAAAACACCGCACAATGTCAAACGCCGAATCGCGAAAAATCAAATGGAGTGTGGGCCCGGTGCTTTTTGGGTTTTGGAGTTTACAAACTCCCGATGCAAAAAACAACATACAACGGTAATCGTCGATCCAAAAAATTCGATCACGCTGTGGGGCCACTTCGGGTTTCGGTGTTTGCAAGAACAAGAGAACTCCACGCAACTTGAACCAATAAACTCCGAATGTCAAAAAAATGAGAAACATGAACAGAGTTTACAAACTCAGTTAAAATAAAACATAGAGTGACAAATTCAATTAAAAAAAAAAATCATTTCAAGCTCATTTTAATTACAATTTCGACTCTGGTATTTAAACGCAGAAAATTGCCTCTTCAATCTCCTAAGAGATTTTAATCAAGGCAGTGATGGTGTTTTGTGACCCGCAAAGGTTAAGGCGACCACCATTTAAGTTATGTAAAACAAAATTGTAATCGGTGGTTTAATCCTCAAGTCTTGAAGGGTCAACATGGCCACCGATTCACCATTTACAAAGAACCGATGAAATGATTACTTCCTAACAGTTATGTCTCACCCCACACTAGCATGATCTGAGTAGTGATACCCCTGTTTAGATTAATCAAAACTAGAATTCAAGCCACTCCTCCCATTTGTAAAGATTCATACACATGTTCACTTAAACCAACTAATAGAACTTTGAAAGTTGAAATGAACTGACACATATATTTTTAATAAATGACAACATGAAAACCCGTGTTGCTAGCAATTTCCAATAACTAACGAAAGGAGCTAATTAATACCTTAGTCGCCATGCAGATGGCCCATGTGTACAAGTGTTGTAGGAGCCTATAATTTAGCATGCATAGACATGTTCAGTTGTTTATGTAGCTCTGAGTCTGGCAGGAAGCACGAGCTCACGAGCACCAATTTCTAATATCCAATGAAATTAATTACTTTACCAAATTCAATGCCTTTGGGGGCACTAAATCCCATGGCCTTGGTTGTCTGCAATCCTTTAACAAGTGTCACCACACAACCAGGTATATTCATGGCATCTCATCTATGTCCTCAATATGCATTACACCAGATTCTACCAATGTTGGGAATTGCCAAATTAAATGTATGATACAAATTTTAGTGAAATAGTACATATTTCAAATGTTTGTTGTCTAAAAACAAAGTAATGGGACGTAAAAATCTGCAGATACTTACAGTTACCAAAGAAGACCATTTATTTGATATTCAAAATTACAAAGAGGGGCAATGGAGGCGAGCGTCATTGAAAGAATCTGAAAATACAAGTTATCCATATTATCAAGCAAAGAAATAAATTCCAATCTCAGACTTGAATATGGGTTTATAACCAATTTAATGTGAGATCTTGCTAGCAAAGAACAAGAATAGACAATTAACTATTGCTAACAAAGAATGCAAACATATAGTTCAGCTTAAAAAATACTGTATCCAGCTGACCATGTCACCTTGAAGCCATAAAATCTTGTTATCCCCACACAGGTACACAGACACATTTGCATAATTGCTTATTTCCTCATTGACAATATTTACGCTGAAAGGCGTATATCTATTGACAATGGGAAGAATTAATCACCTTTTAATCATAAATTTCAATCTTAGGGTTGGCAATTGAAGATGCTGGCATATTCTTCGTCTTCCTCTCTAATCAATGAATGAAATTTTAATAAATTAACTTCCGCTCATTTATAAAGACATCCGTTTATGTGATTACTTTTTTACATTTACTAAATCAGATTAAAAAATTACTTGCTCACCACCAGATTGCCACGTTCAGTGATTAAGAGATAATCTATTAAGCTGGCCACAATTTACTAAATGATTGTTACTGGGCGGATACTTATGGCCACGTGGGTGTTGGATACCAATTAAAAAAATTTACGCGCAGTCATTTTTTTTATCACTGCGGATGTTTATGGCCGCGTGGATGTGAAGTGAAGCGTTTCCATTGCGGATGTTTATGGCCGCATGGATGAATGCAGGCGGATAGCCCGTGTGAGATTGGCATGGTGAAAGCAGGCGGACAACGTGCGTGAGATTGGCATGGTGAATGCAGGCTGACAGCGTGCATGGAGATGAAGCTTGTTTATGGCCAGGTCCATTATCGATAACTGTTGATGCTTCCAAGATCATATGACCAGGAAAAACCGTTGCGACGCGTATTTATCCGGCAGAGTGTGTTTGATGGTTACCGTGTCCAAACTCCATGTGAATTCATATACAGACTTTGTTGTTAAACCACGGCATGAACGAATGTCGTTAGATCCAGTGCCAATATACGGATCAAACAGTCGGCGGCATCAAGCACATTCACGAAAGGCCGATCGACGACGACAAGATGTTTAGGTTTTGCTGTGAACTTGGCATGTGAACTTGGAAAATGAAAAGGTGGCAACGGAAGAAGCTACAGTACACGAAGGTATACATACCCTACCCCCCTCTGGATTTGAACCCGTGACCTCTTAAGAGGAAACACATGTTCTTAACCATTAGGCCCACTCAGGCTAAACATATTGTAATTTTGAGGAATTAAGTCCTTACAAATGAAGATAAACACAACTAAATTTGGAAAAATTGAGCCCTTACAAATGAAAAAATAGTGTAACTTTATTAATCTTTTCAAAAACATCTAGAAAAAAAAATGTAAAATTCATTTCTCTAGGCCATAATTTCATGAATATATCATGCTTAGGCGAGGTTGAGAACTTGCCTGGCAACTCATGGTGTCATTGGGGCCAATCCTTGCATTACCGTACTCGTAGTAAAGTTCCACATACACCGTCTATGTTTCCACAACGGAATTGCAATAGCTTGTTGTAGACAGAAACACCAGCAAAATCGGCTTGATGTTCCTATGTTGGGACTCCTTAGTACTACCCATTTTCAAAATCTAATCTCCTTTTGCAAAATAAGGAGGTGGGTAGCATTAATGATTCCAGAAGCTCCGAACAATGTTCTAAATGCTGAAAGCAACCCACGTTCTTCTTAATTCCAACGATTCAGACAATGCTGGAATAATTGTTTGGATTTTTAAATGTGGTTAGTTGAAAATATGAAAAAGTCAATGAAATTACAAAGTAAAAATTAACTTTAATTTTATCAAATTCATATAATAAAATATGTTATAAATCCAATAAACCAATCTATATATCAAAAAGAATGCAATGATTTATGAGTTGAGAGAAATTACATAATTTGTTTATTTTTAATTTATATATAAAAAAGAATGCAATGATTTATGAGTTGAGAGAAAGTCTGTTTATTTTTAATTTATATATAATATAATATTTTTTTAAATACAATATGAAACTAAATTATAATAAATTTTATTTAGTAAGAAAAAACTTATTATTAATTAATTTATATACTTATAGAAATAATTTTGTATTTTTCATATAAACCAACTTAAAAAATCAACTTTGTATAAATCATATTAATAATTTGTATAAATCATATTAATTAAATATATACCGTATTAATTAAACTTTTGATATAATACCTGTCTTAAAAAGGAATGCAATGATCTATGAATCAAGAACGCTGCCAAGTCAAAAGCTATTCACTACGTGAGTAGACATAAGGAAAGGTTAAATGCAAAATCATGCCTACTGTCATTGACATGAGCGACTGCGGGCAAGTGGATCTGCTTTCAGAGAGAGATCTGTTTTCCAAGGATGGAAGATCCCCCTTAAATTTTACTCTATCTTTGAAGCTTCACTTTTTGCAAAGCTTTGGCTTCCATTTTGTTATAAATACTCCATTCAAGAGAGATGTACCGAGACATATTTCTGAGCAAGTTGTGTTCAGAAAAATGAGAAATTGTCATTCACCAGAGAATGGGAAAATATTAAGGTAATCTAGTAAAATTCGAGAATTGTATTTGTATTTTTTCAACTTTAACTTCCATTGCATTCATACCAATGAATAAAGTTACCTGGCATGAAATCGATATACACTTTTATAAATTTACCTTGCATCAATACTCTTGGCGTTAAAGCCAATGATCTCGTGGCCCTTAAGTTGATATTTCAAATGAGCCTTCCTAGTTTTGAAGGTCTCTAAATATATCTCCAGTTAATCTTTCTTCAGTTTGTTTCTTTGAGGGCACAATGCACTTATTTCTTATTTTAAATACTCTGCAAATATACAAAGAACATGATTCGTAAGAGAGGACTCCTCAAATTATATGAACCGGTGACTACTTAGAGGACGCGTTTATACAAATAATCACTAATTTAAAACATGCAGAACAGATAGAAAGAAGATAATTTGTCTAAATATGGTTATGTGTGTTTATTTTCCAGCAAGAACCCAGATAAATCCATTCTCTATAAAAACAAAATGAATATTTAGTTGAGAATTACATATATCATGCAAAACACTCTGCGTTGACAGACGTAAAGAAATGACATGGCTGGCCTTTAACTAGTTATGTCCCGACTGTACATATAGGAAATGATATGGTGACTAAGACTCTTCTTAGAGAAATTTATTTTAAGCCATTGAAGTTTATCAAAGGTTGTGAGTTTTGTTATGTTGATGTGATTGGAGTGTCATGGATGGCATTTGAATTGTGTACAGTGTGACGCCATAGCCTGCAATGATACCTGGATCGAGCCTATGCCAAAGTGAACTATAGGAAACTTTTAGCCCTTTACTTTACCTATTCCCGCTTAATTCTGAATTCTTTCACTTTTAAAGCAGGAAAATTAAATGAGTAAATTTGCTAATCCTTCCAAAATTGCAAGAAGATCCTTGCTTTAAAATTCTTATAAAATAATGCAATTTTCAAAAGCATTGAATTTAGTTTGTCTGGGAACACACACATGAACTTAGCTCTCTCTCCCCTCCATGCACATTCACACACAGATTAACACGTAGAAATATCATAGAATTACAATGCACATCATAAGCAGAACACAGAAAAACATATAGAGCCCAAATACCCCATAATGGGACAAGCTTTAAAACCAATGGAAATTAATCTAGCCAGGGATTATCGGAAGTCATCTTAAAGACTTCAAACAAAATTGTTCAATTTTGGATATCTTCAAGCGGATTTTGGAAAATCTGGTGTGTAGACACCAATTTTCAAGAGATCATGAAACAATTTCTCCTGAATTGAATCAAAAAAATTTATTTCTCTCCCAAACCTGTAATCTAGATGTCACAGTTAAAGAAACCTTAGCCCCCTGCATTTGTTCAACAAATTTACTCACCTCAACATTGGAATCCAACATGATATGGGAGAAAACCCCCAATACAGTCCAAAACAATGCACCTTGCATAACAGTAATGGAGTCTACCATTGTTACAGAATGCTAAACCCTAAAGTAGGAGAAAAAAATACACACACCCTTTTGACGAAGATGGTTATGGGGTTTTGGGTTCGAAGATGGTTATGGGGTTTTGGGTTCGAGTCTCTCCTGCAGAATTGTGTATGGAGCTGTGGAGCATGGAGCCGTGGTGGTGGAGAAGGGACGAGTCGGTCCAATGTGGATGTTATTAAAGTGTGGAGAACCATGGACAACTGGTTTGAGCAGGTGGCAGGCTCCATTGATTAACAGTTAAGGATGTCAGTGCAGCCAGTCCCTCGACTGCAGTGACCAGTCCCTCGACTGCAGTGAAACAGTCTTGAATGCAGCATAAGCTAGAACCTCCAAAAAAACCCAATGATATAATTTAGTTTTGGAAATTAATTTTAAAAAAAAATTGCTACACACTAGTGGAATTATGTCATATCACAAAGATTTGAACGAATAGAAAATTCAATTTAAAAAATAAGAAAATATAATGTTTTTGAAGAAAATTTGAATAATAAATATATTAAGGAAAACTTAGGAAACCTATTTTGAAAATGCTACAAAATACACCAACTATTAGTAGAATGTACCAGTAATAGGCGGTCAACTATATTGTTAAGTACCAAGTGAATGCTAAAGTCCATAGTCAAAGGCACGGACTCGGACTAATAAAGGATCAATTTCATTGCAGGAATGAGTGGGTATCATGGGTTGTATTATTAGAAGGTGAGAAAGTAACTATGTTCATAGTTTTCAAAGTTGAAAATATTATATAAATGCATTATATACTACAAATGTTGTGTTGGATTATTGAGAGGGAGGTGATAATAGAGCAATTGAATCATTTTTAACTATATAATGCAAGTGTTATATTAGTGTTATATTTTCATCCAATAATTGCAGAGTAAATAAACAATGAACAAATGAGCAATTATGCACATACACAGTACACCAGTGTTTTTATGTGGAAACCCAAAGTGGGAGAAAACCACGAAATGTTTTTTCTTATATGTCTTGAAGAATTACATTCATTGGAAGCACCAACTTCTTTTGTTTTCCAACTGCAACTGGAATGAGGCTCCAACCCCCTAGTTTCTCAGGCTACAACCTGAGGGAAGCTCCAACTCTCCAATTCTCTGGCTACAACCAGAAGGACGCTACAACCCCCTAAGTTCTTCGGCTACAACTGGAAAGTGGCTACAACCACTTGTCATTGCCCCGTCCAATCGCCCTGAAATATAAATGCCAAATGTAGACAACCTGTCATTGTCACTAAATCAACCACTGCCACTGTCAACCTGTCATTGTCACTGAATCAACCACTTCCATTGTCAAACTGTCACTGTCAACCTATACCAATAATCTATAACAACCTGTACTAATCAACCTGCACCAAACAACCTATACCAATAACCTGAACTAACAGGTACCATGCATCAACCTTTACTCATCAAGATGTAGCAACATCATCAACTATACACCTCATGTATGTGCCAACTCATCAACTATACACCTCATGTATGTGTCAACTCATTAACTACTTGTCTCAACCATGTACCCAACATGTACCTCAACCATATACCAAAGACATACACCAATATAACCATCAAAACTTACCTAACAATTTATCACTCTATCCATAAACCAAATACCATAAACCCTTACATCAAACCATGTGCCACAACCTCACTGTTATGTAGCCTCAAGTTAAACCAACAACTTCAACGACACATCACAACCAAAAGACCAATACCCATATGCCAAATACCAACAACAATATACCAATTGTATGCCTCAACAAATCTGATATATGCAACAATACTGAACATCCAATACCATCTCAAGAGATAAAACTTAGCTCACAAAACATACCTCAAACAAGATGTGTCATATTTCTCACAAATAGATCCCAACCATGTTGTCGCCGCAATTTTTCTACCGCACTTTTTCTGCCGCGATTTTTCTGCTGCACTTTTTCTGTCACACTTTTTCACTTTTTCTGCCGCATTTTTCCTGCCGCAATTTTTTTCTATAAATAATACTTGCTCAAATAACCTTTCACAAAAATAGATATTCAATAATATTCAAGTGTGATTAAAATGAGAGAGCATTGCCTCTTATTTATACTTTCATGTAGCTTCCTCGAGGGGTTACCTTTTAACCATCTTAACCCACTTTCCTTATTTTAGGGTTAACCAACTTCTAACCACTTGTCCACTTAGTAATTTCTCTATTAACTTTATTATTTAAATAATTTATTTTGTATTCAGCTTGACTTATAGTACACTCATCACTTCACTTTATTATTTACCTTCTAAAATCTCTTACACCACTTTCCTTATTTTAGGGAGTTCTCCATTAACTTTATTATTTAAATAATTTCTTTTGCATCCTCTTTGACTTATAGTACATTCATCACTTCACTTTGTTATTTAAATAATGTATTCTTTGCAAACACCTTAACTACTTTGACCTTTTAGGGCTTCTAGATGACTTATGAGGGTTCTCCAACTTCACATGGCCATAACTCTCTAACCGTGAGGATTTATGTGACGTTCCACATACCACCGAAAATGTCATGACATGTACTATCCATATGGAATAGTCTTACCTACAAATATATCAAAACTCATACTATTATCCATCAAACAAACTTGGGTCCATTACCCAAACCTTTGTGCTACTGAAATTCGATACTGAACTTTCTTCAAGGATTGACATCAATCACAACCAACCCAATTAATCAACAATATCCCCCTTTGGCATTGATGGAAACACTATGATGCAATATTGAAGTCATGTCATGCAATACTGAAGTCATATCACTCATGCTCCCCCTAGAACCATGCCTCTGTGTTTTGCATCTGATAAATCTCTCCCCCTTTGTCATCAATGGAAAATGTATCTTTCCATCTTGGGCTGCTCCCCCTAACTGAACTGTCCTTGGGGATACTCACCCTAACTTAACTCTTCTTGAAACTGATCTCCCGACTTGAACTGTCGTCTTTATGGTGCTTCCTCGTGTAAATCTAAGACATATAAGATAAACATTCAAAAACATTCATTTTGGAGTAGAAATTACTCTGAGTCTCTAGCGAAGATACTCATAGGCTTCCTGTGGAAGTGGTTTTGTAAAGATGCTTGCCACTTGTTCTTTTGTGCTCACATATTCAACTTTGATGTTATTCTCTGAAACATGTTCCCATAGAAAGTGATACTTTATTGGAATGTGCTTCGTCTTGGAGTGCATCATCGGGTTCTTTGAGATACTGATGGCGCTTGTATTGTTACAATAGATTGGAATGGGCTCATTATACTCTGTATATCTATCAGAGTTTGTTTCATCCATAGAACCTATGTACAACATGATGTTGTTGCAATATACTCCGCCTCAATTGTAGATAAGGATATTGATGATTGTTTCTTGATTAACCATGATACTAAACACACCCAAGTAGAACGTTGCTCCACTGGTGCTTCGTCAGTCATCAATACAACCTACCCAATCTTCATCTGTGTAGGCAATAAGTGATAGATCATTTCCTTTTAGATACCATAATCCAAAGTCTTTTGTTCCCTTGAGATATCTGAAAATCCTCTTCATTGCTAATACATGTGATTCCTTTGATGCTGCTTAAAATCATGCCACCTATCCAACTTCCTGCATTACATCTGGTCTGGATGTTGTCACATATAGTAGGCTACTAATCATTGACCCGTATTGCCTCTAATCTGTAGTGTAACACACCTTTTCTGTTACCAAGGCTTAATCGCTTTGATACCAATTTGTAACACACCTTTTACATAGCTCATACAAGCATTATATAATCCACATGCATTTAAGCAAAGAAGCACATTTGAGCTCAGAGTAAAAATATTATTTACTATTATAATATACAATCAATAGCATTAACATTAAAATTGATATGCACAGCAGAATACATGATAGTTATAATTACACAGAGATGCAAAATTATGAATAAAACATCATCTGATACTTATCTTTGAAAACCTTGGCGATTCCACCAACCATGTGTAGGCCTTCCACGAACCTCCCAACCTTAGACCACACTGTTCCTCAGCTCAGCAGTGGGTCACCCCCGAGCTGGGACTAAGCTCCACCCCAAGGTAAGGAATCCTAGGCTAAGTTGAGGTTACAGGGAAAATAGCACAGAAAGACTGGAAGGATTCTTCCCAGGATGTCATCTTATGCCCACTACTTCCAGATTCTCATTCCCCACATGCCTGTTCCACCTGGGAGTATACACCTTCACAAGCACAGTCCATCGGTGCTACACCTCCCTCTCTGGGTCTCGGCAACAGGCCGGATCAAGAATTCTCAAAGCCCGAAGCTGGTGTTGGACACCCTCTAGAAGAAACCACTTCCCAGAAAACTCTCTCACCTGGAAAGAGTTGCTCATAGGCCTGACAACCTGCCTCTTCCAACAATAGTCACCTCCCTTACTTGGAGAGAGGTCATACACAGGCTCAATCACAACTTGCACTGGCCAGCAAGCCACGCACAGTCCAGCTCTGTGTGGCCACCACAACCAACCAGGAATACAGACATGGGCTTCCCAAATAGGCTCAACAATGACGACAAGGTCTCACGGTGATGGTTTTCGGGATTGCGTGACAAACAATTCCTGCAGGGATCGACACAGACTCCACGGCCCAGAACGGAGAGGGTGAACTTGATTTTTAATAAATGAACACAGGATTCTCAGCTCTCAAAAATGCATGAGGTATTCTTCCAGAGGTTGGGTCGATCATATTGTTCAGAGCTCCGTACATGCTCAGGCAGTCGGGTGGAATGGAGGAGAGACCCTTCTCACGACTCATCTCATTCATTTTATTTGCATGCACCAGGGTTGACACTTGTTACCCTTGGAACTACATGTGTTCCATCGACATGCATCCCCTTTGCACATTTTCCCCTTGCCAGGAACTTAGGATAAAAATAAAACATAAAATGCACATGTTCTTTGGAATAATAATAAAATATTATTCCCAAGGCTTAAGCCCCTAGGCTCAACACTTAGCCCCTTTTCCCACCTTCCAACCCCTAATTCCTTGCCCACTCTGTGGAAGCTCAGTCCCCCATCACTCATTCATCGTGGTCGGTCTGCATGCGACGGTATTTATATTTTGTTAATGTGATGCATACATACAGGTACAAAATCAGGCCCTTGGCCTCCAACCCTTAGTCTCTCTAGCCTAACAATCACATAAGCCCACCAACTTATACAAACTTGGCTCACCAGCCTATAACACAGATTAACAATTCATTTCATACATCATATTTACAACCGGGCTCAACCTTGGGGTTATTACAATCCCCCTCCCTTATTTCTGCACTATCCTCAATGCAACTTTACACAACATCTGCAAGCTTTTCAAAATTTTCAAAAAGATGTGGGTACTCTGCCCGCATAACATCTTCATGCTCCCATGTTGCGTCCTCAGGACCGTACCAGGTCCACTGGACCTTTACAAGCCCTATAGCTTGATTTCGGAGCTATTTGTTTTTCCTGTCCAATATGCGCACAGGATGCACTTGCAGGACACCTTTTGGTTCCACCTGAATCACTTTCCAATCGATAACATGATTAGCATCAGGTATATATTTCTTAAGCAGTGAAACATGAAACACATTATGTACAGTCATAGATGCAGGTAATGCAAGCATGTATGCAACTGACCCAATCCTTTCCAGGATTTCAAACGGCCCACAAAATCTCCCTGCTAACTTGGCACAACTTCCCAACTTCAGGGAGCTCCTGTTAGTTTTCACTTTCAAGAAAACATGGTCACCCACTTTGAATTCTCTGTGGTTTCTGTTACTATCAGCGTAACTTTTCTGCCTGTCCTGGGCAACTTTTAGATTCTGTTTAATTCTTATCATTTGGTCTTCCATCTCTTTGAGCAGCTCAGGCCCAACTACTGCTCTGTCAGCTGGATTATCCCAGCTCACTGGAGTGTTGCACTTTCTTCCATAAAGTGCTTCGAATGGGCTCATCTTCAACGATGTATGATACCCATTATTATAGGCGAATTCTACCAAATGCAGGTAGTCTTCCCACCTTGATGGTTTATCCATCACATACATTCTCAGTATGTCTTCTATTATATGTTCACCCTTTTTGTTTTACCATTAGACTCAGGATAATACATTGTACTAAAGTTCAGATTCATTCTGAATCCCTTAAACAGTCCTTTCCAGAAATTCGAGGTGAATTTCGGGTCCCTATCAGACACAACTCTCTTAAGAATTCTGTGCCAGTGTGCCACTTCTTTGAAGAAGATATCAGCAACATCTGCTGCCCTGTGAGTAGTTTTCAGTGGAATAAAATGGGCAGCTTTTGTAAGCTTGTCCACCACCACCATGATTGAATCATGTTGCTTACTTGTTCTGGGCAATCCTGTGATAAAATCCATTGTCACCACTTCCCATTTCCACTCAAGAATGGGTAAAGGCTGCAACAACCCTGCTGAGTGCCTATGCTCAGCCTTAACTTTCTGGCACTCCATACGTTTGGCGATGTATTCGGTGATTTCTTTCTTCAGACCTGGCCAAAAGTAATGGCTTTTGACTGCTGCCACAGTCTTCTGATATCCAGGATGTCCAGCATAAGCCATGTTATGCATTTCTTTTAGAATTGCCAGCTTCAATTCTTGGACATTGGGTACATACACTTTGTTTTTAAACATAAGTAAGCCATCAGTTCTCAAGGTGTAACTTTCTTGGGTCTGTGGTCTCTCACGTTGTTGTAGCTTTTCTACTAGACCTCTGTACTGCAAATCAGCATTTGCAGCTTCCAAAATTCTGTCCTTAATCTCAGTCCTGTACATGCTAATGGTTGTAGCATGTAATTTGTGCACTTTTCTGTTGAGTGCATCAACCACCTTATTTTATTTCCCTTTAATATGGTTGATATCAAAGTCATATTCACACAGAAACTCCAGCCATCTAGTTTGCCTGGCATTTAAAGTCGGGTGATCAAATAAATACTTCAAACCGTTGTGGTCTGTTCTCAATTCGAATCTCCTTCCCATGAGGTAATGTCTCAATTTCCTCAATGCGTGGATGATTGTTGCCAGCTCTAATCGTGAGTGGAATAATTCCTTTCATGCTCTTTCAACTTTTGGGACTCATAATAGATTACAAATCCCTCTTGGCTGAGAACTCCTGCCAGCCCCTCCTTACACGTATCTGTGCACACCACGAACTCCATATTTGGATCTGCAATCCTCAGGATTGGAGCACTGGTTAACAGCTGCTTCAATCGTTGGAAACTGCTCTCACACTCTTCCGTCCACTGAAACTTCTTCTCCTTACTTTGCAAGGAAGTGATAGGGTGAGCTATCTTCGAGAACCCTACTATAAATCTTCTGTAATAGCCCGCTAGACCCATAAAAGATCTAACCTCCGCCATATTCCTTAGCATTGACCATTCTCGGATGGCCTCAACCTTTTTAGGATCCACAATGATCCCTTATTCTGATATAATGTGTCCCAAGTAATGAATCTGCCTTTGATAAAATGAGCACTTTTTCAGCATGGCATACAACTGGTGTTCTCTCAACACTTGCAGCACCATTCTCAAGTGTTGCTCATGCTCTTCCTCTGACTTGGAATACACCAATATGTCATCCAGGAAGACTATGACAAACTTGTCTAAATAGTCCCTAAATACACCATTCATTAAGAACATGAAAATAGCAGGTGCATTTGACAGTCCAAACGACGCCACTGTGAACTCGTAATGACCGTACCTTGTTCTAAAGGTGGTCTTGCTAATGTCCTCCTCATTTATTCTCACCTAGTGATATCCTGATCTGAGATCTATCTTTGAAAATATTTTCACACCCTTCAACTGATCGAAAAGATCATCAATCCTTGGCAGAGGATACTTGTTCTTAATAGTTACCTTATTCAATTGTCGAAAATAAATACACAGCCTCAACGTCCCATCTTTCTTCTTCACAAATAGGACCGGGGTTCCCCAAGGTGACATGCTAGGGCGAATGTACCCCTTCTTCAAAATCTCTTCAAGCTATAATTGCAACTCTTTCAACTCTGGCGTACTCATTCTATAAAGAGCCTTCAAAACTAGAGTTGCTCCTGGCATCAAATTTATAGAAAAATCGATGTCTCTTCGGAGGTAGTCCAGGTACCTCCTGAAATACGTCCTTGAACTCTATGAATACCTCATGGTCTTCCAGCTTCGAGACTGCATCTCTGGATGCCTCTTCCACACGGGATGCAAATAATTGACAACCTTTCCTATAACACTTCTTCAACTGCATGGCTGAGATTTCTCTAACAACCATGGCTCTCAGAATTCCTTGGAATGTTTTCTGATTTCCTTCTTCATCCAGGCATGTAAACCTCTTGTTACAGTAGTCCAAAAGGGCATGGTGCTGGTCCAACTAGTCCATCCCAATTAAGCAGTCGTAAGAGCCTAAAGGAAAAATATTCAATTCAACCTTAGTGCTCAATCCTTTCGTGTCCACTGACCAAGACTTAACCAATTCAGTGACCTTCCTTTTGGTTCATGTGGCTAACTGCACTAGCCAAGACTTTTCATGTTTTCTTCTTGTTAAACGCAAACTTTCCACCACCCTAGGATCTACATAACTATGGCTAGCCCCTGAATCAATTAAAATAATAAGTGGTCGGTTGTTAATCATACCTTCCACTTCAATCATGTGCAATGGAAATTCTACTTGCTTGTTGTCCAGGGCTGCGTAGATCCTCGGCATTCTGCTGCCCATATCCTCCACTATTTCAGCTTGTTGAACAGTATGAACAGTTCTCGCTTTACCGTTTTTAAGGGGACAAACTCTGTACTTGTGGTTTCCTTTACAACCCCAACACTGAATGGGCATCTGCCTCTGCCTTTGTTCTCCCACTTCAGCCATTCTCGACTCTCTAAATGATGGATTTCCTTGAGGATTATTTCTGAAAAAGGGAGGTTTGTTTCTCTTATGCCTTTGTTCCTTCTTAAACTTCCTCTGATCATTCCAAGCCTTCCGAATGGTAGGATTTTCTCTTTGTTGTTCAAATAAGCATTTATCCCTTCTTATGGTTTCTTTCATAGTCTTAGGATCATCATACTGAATCTTGTCACCAATGGCAGGTGTCAATCCACTCAGATACCTCTGAATATTGACAGCCTCATCTTTGATGAATGAAACATACTTCATTAGTTCCAAGAAATTTTGTTCGTATTCATCAATGGTCATGTTGCCTAGCTTGAGCTCGAAGAACTCCTTCATCTTTTTGTCATAGTATCTTTTAGTCAGGTATTTCTTCTCAAAATACCTCTTGAACTCCTTCCAAGTGATATCTTTCTCTGTGATGTGCTGCACTTGCACAAACTGATCCCACCACATGGATGCTTTTCCTTTCAGTTGATACATTGTAATTTTTCCTTCTACATGGGCAGAATAATTATGCAGTTGGAAATATTTCTTCATGCCCAACAACCATGTTTCGACATCTTCCTCCTTTTTATGTTCACCATTAAACGTTGGAGGCTTGATCTTGTTCATATCCCCTTTCAATTCATCCTTCCCAGATTTTCAGTGTCTTCTAGTAGGAAACGAGCTTGAACTACTACGTGCTTCCTTACCAGAATGATTTGGGGAGCGACGATGATGTCCGCTACCACTTCTCGATCTTCTTCTCCTCTCAGGGGTCCTGTGACTCTCTGTCTTGCTTGAGTCACTCCCCTTCTCCAATTTCCTTTCTATTCTTTCCAGGCTCTTCAACATTTTAAAGTTGAATTCACCCTGCTGATCTCTGACCCTCATGAGCTTTCGGCTATCAGCTCGACGAGCCTGGGAATATTTCTGCAATCCTTCAATGATTTTCATTATATTCTCTTCCTTATCCAATCCTCTTCTGTGCTCGTTGGAGTTTGATCCTTCGACTCCCAGGTTGACATTCCTTCCTACCCTTTCGTCCTCTGTTTCGGAGGCAATCTGCATCTCTTCCAATTCCATACCCAGCGTCGGTTTTCAGCTGTCCTGACACACGTTGGACTCTGCACACACAATGTGCAGTCAACCGAAGTTTTTCAGGCTTTAAACCCTTAACAAAATCATAATCAGTGATTAACCAGCGTGAATAAGAAAACATTTCAAATTCACTAAATTTTATGAACTCTGTTTGGCTCTGCAAATTTTTGGGACTTCATTTTTCGGGGTTTTTTTGTCCACAAGGATCCAACAGTTAAATCCTCGACAGTTCTTATGTCCTTCGAAAATTTTGGAACTTCGGGATTTCGGGGTTTCAGGTTTCAGGGTTTTGGTCCCCCGAAGGTTCTCACACTCGCTTCCCTCTCTGACTCCCGACTCCTGAACTTCTGAACTCTTTTCCCTAGGCCCACAGCACAGCTGTGGCCAAGTATGGTAGAGATTTCAGGATTTCGGCACTTTGGTTTTTGGGTCTTCGGTACCCGGGAGTTCACGAAGCAGTGACTCCAAGTCTCTTGTCGCTTCAATCCCCGACTTCCAAAATTTTGGTTTCCTTGCTCTCCGGGCCCACAACATAGTTGTTTCCCTTAAAACCTGTTACAGTTCTTCAGTCTCCGATGGCTTCAGGACTTCAGGACTTCGGGACTTCGAGTTTTGGGACTTCGGGTTTTCGGTACCCGAGAGTTCACTATGCAACAACTTCCAACTCCTTGTCACTAGAGTCCCCAAAATCTGAAATTCTGATTTACTATATTCTCCTGGCTCACAGCACAGCTGTCGCCCTTAACTGCAGTGGCGCATGGCACGTTTCAGAGGGTCCACGTCACCCTCGGTGACGTCATCGTGTCCCACCACTCTCGCTCGTCTTCTCGACTCATTGACATGTGGTACACATTCATGCGCCCACGTCCATTCCAAGAAAAATCCAACGGTTAGACTCCTTCCTCAGATCTATGGCGTAGATCTTTTCGTTGTTTCGGGGTTTCGGGCATCGGGAGTTCGTGCATCCCTCATCTCGAACTTTCGTCCGCCAAAATCCTGAATTACGGTTTACTCTTCCACTTGATCCGACAGTCAAGTCCTCTCCTACGATCTACAGTGAAGATCGTTTCGGGAATCTGTGTTTCACTAACTCGCGACTTGCGAACACAAGGGTCTTCCTTTTTGGTTTCCCAGGTGCCAAAACGCCGTCCGGCAGCCATGTGGTTCCCCCGATGGACGGTCCTGATGAATTTCAAGATTTTGTGTATCACGATTTCCACGTTCCTGTACAACTCCAAAGGGTCTTTAAACCCTGTGCAAATTCTCCAGATCTAACGATCACAAGGGTTCGCCTTCCCTTCCGAACAGATCCTAAGGCTCCAATACTTCTAGTGTGGAGTCCTCTCTCCCTGTGGCCATAGACCACACCAGTTGCGATTTCACAACACCGATATACCTCCTAAGCTTTGTAACACGGTCAAGTGACTCCTTGACACTCAGGAACATTCAAAGGTCCGAAATTGGTCCTCGAGACCCAATTTCTTCTCAAAATATTAGTCCAAAGACCACTCAACTGGCCCATCTAGGCTCAGTGTCGAAACCTTGGCTCTGATACCAAATTGTAACACACCTTTTCTGTTACCAAGGCTTAATCTTTCTGATACCAATTTGTAACACACATTTTCTATTACCAAGCCTTGATCACTCTAATACCAACTTGTAGCACACCTTTTACATAGCTCATATAGGCATTATATAATCCACGTGCATTTAAGCAAAGAAACACATTTGAGCTCAGAGTAAAAATATTATTTACTGCTATAATATACAATCAATAGCATTAACATTAAAGTTGATATGCACAGTAGAATACATGATAGTTATAATTACACAGAGATGCAGAATTATGAATAAAACATCATCTAATACTTATCTTTGAAAACCTTGGCGATTCCACCAACCACGTGCATGCCTTCCATGAACCTCCCAGCCTTAGACCACACAGCTCGTCAGCTCAGCAGTGGGTCACCCCTGAGCTGGGACTAAGCTCCACCCTAAGGCAAGGAATCCTAGGCTAAGATGATGTTACAGGGAAAACAACACAGAAAGACTGGAAGGATTCTTCCCAGGATGCCATCTTACGCCCACTACTTCCAGACTCTCATTCCCCACATGCTTGTTCCACCCGGGAGTATACACCTTCACAAGCATAGTCCATCGATGCTACACCTCCCTCTTTGGGTCTCGAAAACAGGCTGGATCAGGAAGTCTTAGAGCCCGAAGTTGGTGTTGGACACTCTCTGGAAGAAACCACTTCCCAACAAACTCTCTCACCTAGAAAGAGTTGCTCACAGGCCTGACAACCTACCTCTTCCAACAACAGTCACCTCCCTCACCTGGAGAGAGGTCATACACAGGCTCAATCACAACTTACACTGGCTAGCAAGCCACGCATAGTCTAACTCTGCGTGGCCACCACAGCCAACCGGGAATACAGACACGGGCTTCCCAAACAGGCTCAACAATGATGACAAGGTCTCAGGGTGATGGTTTTCGAGATTGCGTGACAAGCAATTCCCACAGGGATCAACACAGACTCCACGGATCAGAACGGAGAGGGTGAACTCAGCTTTTCAGAAATGAACACAGGCTTATCAGCTCTTAGAAACGCATGAGGTATTCTTGTAGAGGTTGGGTCGGTCGTACTGTTCAGAGCTCCATACATGCTCAGACAGTCGGGTGGAATGGAGGAGAGACCCCTCTCACAGCTCATCTTGGCTATTTTATTTGCATGCACCAGGGTTGACACTTGTCACCCTTGGAACTGCATGTGTTCCATCAGCATGCATCCCCTTTGCACGTTTTCCCCTTGCCAGGAACTTAGGATAAAAATAAAACATAAAATGCACATGTTCTTTGGAATAATAATAAAATATTATTCCCAAGGCTTAAGCCCCTAGGCTTAGCACCTAGGCTCAACACTGAGCCCCTTTTCCCACCTTCCAGCCCCTAATTCCTTGCCCACTCTGTGGAAGCTCAATCCCCTATCACTCATTCATCGTGGTCGATATGCACGCGACGATGTTTATATTGTATTAATGTGTTGCATACATACAGGTACAAAATCAGGCCCTTGGCCTCCAACCCTTAGGCTCTCTGGCCTAACAATCACATAAGCCCACTGGATTATACAAACTTGGCTCACCAGCCTATAACACAGATTTACAATTCATTTCATACATCAAATTTACAACTGGGCTCGGCCTTGGGGACATTACATGTAGACTTTGAATCATCATCTTTGCTCAACTTGCAACTGGTTTGCATGTGAGTGATAACTGGTTTGCAATCTTCTGTTCCGAAACTCTTTAGCATTTCTCTGATATACTTGGTTTGAGAAATAAAAACTCATTGGTTGCTTTGACGTATCTGAAGTCCCAGAAAGAAGGATAGTTCTCCAAGTAATGAAATTTCAAATTCATTCAGCATATCCTTTGCAAATTTATGGCTTAACCTGTCATCATCACTACCAAAAATAATAACATCAACATAAACTTCAATTAATAAAATACTATCTTGACTTACCTTGATGTAGATGTTATTGTCTTCACTTCCTTTTCTCAACCCTGCCTATTGTAGATATTTACCTAGTCTAGAGTACCATGATCTAGGAGCCTGTTTTAGACCATACAAGACCTTCTTTAATTTACACACATAATCTGCGTTCTCTGACAACTGAAATCCTTCTGGTTGTTCAATGTAGACTTCTTCTTTAAGTTCCCCATTCATAAAAACTGATTTTACATCCATCTGATATACTTTAATATTTTTGGAGTATGCATAAGCTAAAAGCAATCAGATTGCTTCCATTTTGGCAACTGGGGCAAATGTCTCTTCAAAGTGGATTCCTTCAACCTGTGCATATCCTTTACATACCAATATAGCTTTGTTCATTGTAACCTGTCCATCTTTATTCAATTTATTCCTATATACCCACTTTGTGTTGATTACATTCTTATCCTTTGGTCTTGGAACCAATTCTCAAGTGTCATTTTTCTCTATTTGAACCAATTCTTCATCCATGGCCTTATTCCAAAATTCATCCTTGTTGGCCTCTTCAAAACAGGTTGGTTCAATCATAGATGAGAGTGTTAGGTGCGTTTGTTCTGGTGAACGCATTCTTCTTCTAGTCTCAACTCCTGCATGTTTGTTTCTGATAATCTGATCTAAAGGATGATTCTTTTGTACTCGTCTGCTAGGTGTCTTTGGAGGCACTTGCTGAACTTGCTCTTCTGCTTCTATCAGATCCTCTTCATCTTCCTCTTCTTTTTCATCTTATGTTTCTTCTCCGTAAAATTGTTCCATTGTTCCATTAATTCATTTTCTTCTTCCTTTAATTCTTGTCTACCCATTTCATCAATTGTTACGTTGATGCTTTCCACAACTTTGTTCAATCTCAGGTTGTAACACTTGTATGCTTTCCTTGTACTTGAGTAACCAACAAGTACTCCTTTGTCCACACGAGATTCAAACTTTCTCATTCTACCATCTTCTCTTTTGATGTAGCATTTGCTTCCAAAAACTCTGAAGTGCTTCACATTTGCTGGTCTTCCTTTCCATAGCTCGTATGGAGTTTTGTTAGTGTTGTTTCTGAGCATTACTCTATTTTGAATGTGAACTGATGTATGCACTGCATGTGTCCAAAAAATATCTTTCAATTTGGAATCCATTGGCATTGTTCGAGCCATTTCCTGTACTGTCTTGTTCTTTCTTTCAAGAACTCCATTCTGTTGAGGTGTCCTAGCAACGAAGAATTGTCTTTTTATTCCATGACTATTGCAGTAGTCCATAAATTCCTTCGAAGTTAACTCTCCTCCATTATCAGATCTCAAGCATTTGATTTTTGAATCCATTTCAGTTTCAACCATTTCCTTGTAGATCTTGAAGTTTTCAAAAGCTTCCGACTTATTCTTAAGAAAACAAACTCCAGTCATTCTTGTATAATCATAAACTAATAACATAAAGTATTTCACACCTTTTAAACTCTTTGTTGTAGTTAGTACAACTAGATCAATATGCACAATTTCTAGTGGTCTTGTCGTTGAATATTCCTTTGATTTGAACCTGGTCTTTGTTTGCTTTCCTTGTTGACAATGCTTGCATAAAGTGTTGGTTGGTTTCGTGATCTAGGGAATTTCTCTGAATTCTTCTCTTTTTTTGACTTTGACAAGGTTATCAAGATGTATGTGACTCATTCTTCTATGCCATAGCCAACTTTCATCTTCCTTTCCTAGACAACACTTTTCATTTCCAATTTCACTTAACACATATATGTTGCTTGCAATTCTCGCAGCTGTAGCAATCAATTTTCCTGAACCTTCTTTTCTTATCTTGCACTTTTGTGAATAGAAAGTAACTTTATGACCTTGGTCACACATTTGACTCACACTTAGAAGATTATGTTTCATATCTTCTACTAGTAGAACATTTTTTTCCTTGGTATTCTTGTTCCCAATTCCGACTGTGCCTTTTCCAATGATTTTAGTTAAATCATCATTTCCAAAGGAGACCGATCCATCTCTTTCCTTTCTTAATGTAAGAAACCCATCTCTATCACCTCTCATGTGTTTTGAACAGCCACTGTCAACATACCAACTATGTTTCTTCTTCTTAGCTTGTAGAGCGAGTGTGCATTCTCCATTGCTATATTGATTATGTTTTCTTATCCATGTCCTTTTTTGAGGTTCCTGTCTGTGACTGTTGTTATTATGTTGCGGTTCTCTAGGAGGGACTACCATTCTGCAATTTTTGGCCATGTGTCCAAAGTTGTTACATTTGTAACATTCAACTTCAGTACTCAAAGATTCAAACATGGTATAACTTCTTCTCTGTATTTCACTAGGCCTTCTTGGATAACCCTTTTGTGTATGACTTTCAAAGTTGTTTATGTTCCTGTTGTTAGCTCTACAATTTATAGCTTTATGTCCAAAATTATTACAAGCATAACATAAACCAAAAAAGATAGTTTGATACCTGGGAGTCGAATATCTTCTGAAATGAGGTACTCTTATGAATTATTCTTCTTCCTGAGGCCTATCTGTCAGATGGTGATTCTGAAATCTGAATCTTCTCGGTGGAGGAGTGTCCCTGTAATCTTCCTTGTAGATCTTCCTATCCCCTTTGATTATTTAGGCATAGATTTTTTGATATGTTTCTTGCTCTATTGTTTTGGAGCTTGATCCCTTTTCTATCTGATTGTATCCAAGTCTGGACTTGTCATGATGAGGTTTTTTACTGTTGATAATGTCATCCAAAACTTTTGAGTTGTTCTGCTTATTTTTCTTTTGAAGATCCTTTCTTAATGTGGCAATCTCTGCTTCCAAATTTTCAATGATCCCATCTTTTTCTTCTAGCTATTCTTTGAGTGTTTCTTCAATTATTTTATGTTCTTCTATCTGAACCTTCAAATTTGTAATCATTTTTTCTAGTTCTTGAGTGTCTTCTTTCTTGTCTAGTTCCACTTGTAGTTTCTTGTTTTTCTTCTTTTCTCATTTGATAACTTCTATGGCACACATCAATTCTTCTCGGTAGTCAACTTATGCCTTTTCATATTCGTCTTCGACTTCTTCATATTCTTCTTCGAAGTCTTCTTTATCAGAGTCTTCTACTGCCATGAATATAACTTTTTATGTCTCACTGTCACTGACTTCAAGTTCATCTAATGATGAGATGTCGTCTTTGGTGCATAAGTTTTTCTTGAAAACTTTATTTGTGGTTCTTTTTCATTTATATGTTTATTTTCTATTTGAGAAACCTTCATCATTTCTCTTTTTCTTATGAGGACATTTGTTAGAAAAATGACCAATATCATCACAATTAAAACAAATCAAATGAAGCTTACATCTATACTTGTCGTTGGTTCCCTTGTTCAATCTTTTGACAAAGTTGGTCACTTCTTCATCATCTTCCGAGACGTCGATGTTGTTGCTAAGTTATTTTTCTTTTTTCTTTGACTTTTTGGATGCTTTGAAGGTTTCTTCTTTTGTATCTGGATTTTCCTGTTCAGTTCTCATTTTATATGCTGTGAAGATTCCATGTAATTCGTCCATGCTTATTGAGTTCAGATCTTCTCTTTCTTATAGTGTTGATATCTTAGGGTCAAATCTCATAGGAAGAGATCTTAGTACCTTTTGAACAATTACAGATTCTTCGATTTCTTCTCCCAATCCTATGATTGCATTTACTGTTTCATCAACTCATAAAAAGTAAGCTGCAATATTCTCATATTCCTTCATCTTAAGTTGTTCGAACTGACCTTTGTAAGTTTGAAGCTTTGCTGATTTGAATTTTGAATCTCCTTCATAAATATTTCAAATTTTTTCCCAAATCTCTTTAGCAGATTTACAATGTGCAACTTTGGTGAATATCGTTTCACTAACACCATTTAGAAGTGCATTTGTGGCTTTGGAATTATTCTGACCAAGTTTCGCTGCTTTGTCATTTGTTGGCAGAACTATTGGTACTGTGTATCCATCTACAATTGATTAGCAAATTTCAAATCCATGTGCCTGTATATATGTCTTCATCCTTATGCTCCAAAATGCATACTTTTGTCCATCAAACTGTGGTATTCCATGTTTATACAAGTTGTTTCTCTCCATGATCTTCCTTTCAGTGGTTAAACTGATTTTTGAAGGAACCCACTCTGATACCAATTGTTGGATTATTGAGAGGGGGGTGAATCAGTAATAGAGCAATTGAATCCTTTTTAACCATATAATGCAAGTTTTATATTAGTGTAGCATTATCATCCAATAATTGCAGAGTAAATAAACAATGAACAAATGAGCAATCATACACATACAAAGTACACTAGTGTTTTTACGTGGAAACCCAAAGTGGGAGAAAACCACGAAATGTTTTTTCTTATATGTTTTGAAGAATTACATTTATTCGAAGCACAAACTTCCTTTGTTTTCCAGTTGCAACTGGAAGGAGGTTCCAACCCCCTAGTTTCTCAGGCTAGAACCTAAGGGAAGCTCCAACTCCCCAATTCTCTGGATACAACTAGAAGAAGGCTTCAACCCCCTAGTTTCTCAGGCTATAATCTGAGGGAAGCTCCAACTCCTCAATTCTCTGGCTACAACCAGAAGGAGGCTACAACCCCCTAAGTTCTTCGGCTACAACCACCGATCATTTCCCCATCCAACCACCCTGAAATATAAATTCCAAATGTAGACAACCTGTCACTGTCACTGAATCAACCACTGCCACTGTCAACCTATACCAATCAACCTGTACCAATAACCTAAACCAACATGTACCATGCATCAACCTTTATTCATCAATATGTAGCAACATCATCAACTATACACCTCATGTATGTGTCAACTCGTCAACTACTTGTCTCAACCATGTACCCAACATGTACCTCAACCATATACCAAAGACATACACCAATATAATAATCAAAACTTATCTAACAATTCATCACTCTATCCATAAACCAAATACCATAAACCCTTACATCAAACCATGTGCCACAACCTCACTGTTATGTAGCCTCAAACTAAACCAACAACTTCAGCAACACATCACAACCAAAAGACCAATACCCATATGCCAAATACCAACAACAATATACAAACTATATCCCTCAACAAATCTGATATATGCAACAATACTGAACATCCAATACCATCTCAAGAGATAAACCCTAGCTTACAAAACATACCTCAAACAAAATGTGTCATATCTCTCATAAATAGGCCCCAACTATGTTGCTGCCGTGATTTTTTTGCCGCACTTTTTCTTCCATGATTTTTCTACCGCACTTTTTCTGATGCACCTTTTCTGCCGCGATTTTTTTATTGCACTTTTTCTGCCACGATTTCTTTTCCTCATTTTTTCTGCCATGATTTTTCTTTCATACTTTTTCTGCCGCACTTTTCCTGTCGCACTTTTTCTCTATCAATAATACATACCCAAATAGCCTTTCACAAAAATAGATATTTAATGATATTCAAGTGTCGTTAAAATGAGAGAGTCTTGCCTCTTATTTATACTTTCATGTAGCTTCCTCAAGGGGTTACCTTTTAACCATCTTAACCCACTTTCCTTATTTTAGGGTTAACCAACTTCTAACCACTTGTCCACTTAGTAATTTCTCCATTAACTTTATTATTTAAATAATTTATTTTGTATTCACTTTGACTTATAGGACACTCATCACTTCACTTTATTATTTACCTTCTAAAATCTCTTAAACCACTTTCCTTATTTTAGGGAGTTCTCCATTAACTTTGTTATTTAAATAAAAAAATTTACATCCTCTTTGACTTATAGTGCACTCATCATTTCACTTTATTATTTAAATAATTTATTCTTTGCAAACACTTTGACTACTTTGACCTTTTAGGGCTTCTAGATGACTTATGAGGGTTCTCCAACTTCACATGGCCATAACTCTCTAACCGTGAGGAGTTATGTGGCGTTCCATATACCACCGGAAATGGCATGACATGTACTATCCATCTGGAATAGTCTTAACTGCAAATATATCAAAACTCGTACCATTATCCATCAAACAAACTTGGGTCCATTACCCAAACCTTTGTGCTACCAGAATTCGCTACCGAACTTTCTTCAAGGGTTGACACCAATGACAACCAACCCAATTAATCAACATGTTGTGCATTATAGCCATTGCTAATATATATTTTTTTTGTTACAATGTCCTATATAATTAACATTGTTATGTTAATTGAGTTTGATACTACTGTTAATTGAGTTTAATGCTACAAGAATATAGGTGCAGTGATTGAAATGCATACAATGTATCACCTTCTTATTATTCACTTAATGGATATTAATTTACTTTAAAAAAACTTCTTAAAATCTATTTCCCACTACAACTTGTATTAAAAATAAAGTTCTTTTTTGACTCTCTAAATCCATTGTGTACAACCATTTGCATTAAAAACAAAATGAAGGCAAGAACTAACTACTATGCAACTTTCCCTTGTTTAAAACTTTCTAACTATAGATAAATTATGCTAGAACTAAAAACTTCTCTTACATTATTGAGTTGTTAACAATGACAAGGTTCATGGTATCTTAAAAGCAAATAATAACATACAACTAAGAATACACGTACAATAAGAAATAATAATTATTGTATGTATTTTATTTAGTGTATATTTTACAAAAATTATTTAATCCTCCCATCTCAACCTACATACAAACACCCTGTTTTGACTTAAATGTTAATTGTTATTAAATTAAATTTTAATATTAATATTATTATTATTATTTTAATATAAATTGAGAAATATTGTATTGAAAAAAGTGGTAGAATATTTAAACAATAAGATTACAAATAGTGCAATATTGTAAGTTCAAACAAGAGGTTAGTTTGTAGAGAAATTTGTTTCCCATCAAAAGGATGAAAGGAAGTGATTGATCCATTTTCTTACAATAATGAATTTTTACTATTTCTTAAGTACAAGAATAAATTCTAACAAATTTCTTGCATAAAATAATGTAAAAAAAATAGAATCATATTGATAGGAATTTTTATTTTGTAAATATGGTGGAGGGTGCTAGATTGAATGGTGGTGATATTTCTAATAGTTATGTATTGTTTTGATCTTCACCATCCAGTAATTTAACGGTTTGATTGTTAATGGGAGTTGTTTGGTTGGTAGATGACAGATGTCTATATAGTTGTGATTGGTAGATGGTGATCCCTATTGCCATTCACCATCCACTACTGATGCAGACGTGTTATTTATCACTTTTGAATAACACTCCCCTCATTAAACATCGTAGAGTCCAAAGTTCATTAATAACCTAAGAAAACATTTGATTCTGCCTCTTTCTCTCTTTTTTCTCGACTTAATTTCCTTCCCCCTGTAATTAGTGGAGCGAGACACAAGTCTTTGTTTACAAAAATACTTCCTCTTCATTCATTGATTCTTCCTCTTCCTCATTTTCTTCCTATGACTTATTTTCTACTTTTGATTCCTTTTAAAGGGGGGTTACCATTATTACCACAGTTGGGGTCCCTTCTGTAGTTTTTGGAATTATTTTCTTTCTTTCCACTTTAATCTCAAAAGATGATCTAGCTTTAGGATTTGAATGATTCTTCAGAGGATCTGTCTCAACCCTTTCACGTTTCTCTTCTTCTGGATCTTCAAGAACTTCAAATATGTTCTTGGAGGGGTTAGATGGGCATGAA
Source organism: Picea mariana (assembly GCA_032191745.1). Taxonomy (NCBI): domain Eukaryota; kingdom Viridiplantae; phylum Streptophyta; class Pinopsida; order Pinales; family Pinaceae; genus Picea; species Picea mariana. The sequence continues at coordinate 157,566 of JASDQU010104134.1, forward strand.
TGAGGCCTTTTGTAGACTATGTCCCCTTTGGTTTCTCCTCCTTGCTCCTTTTGGATACTTCTTTGAAATATTCCTTCTCATTATTGTTCCAAGAAGTTAAACCTTACTACGAAAGGATTTATGTTTCTTGAATTATTGGGTAGATCTTTGCAAAGTGTCCATACTCATGGCAGGAATTGCACTTGACAGGGGTCTACTCATAGTCAAGGGATTGAACATGGTTCCATCCCTCCATATTGATTTGTATCACCTCCAAAAGGCCCTTCTCTAAATCCATTTCCCCACAAATTCTAGCATGGGAATATATATTTCCTTTTGTCTTAGCTTGATCAATATAATAGTCCATCTTATCTCCAATATTTTTAAGACAGGATTCATCTTAGAAGATGATGGGGAGGTGTGACAACTTAACCCATACATGGAAAAATAATATTTCCATGTATATATAAAAATCAAGGGTCCAATAGGAGAGGAACACTCCCTTGGAATCCATGAAATTGGGACTCGATCTAAAGATTAGATTTCTCTCCTCCTTGGTGCTAATTAAAAACAGGAAAAAAAGAATTACTGCAATAAAAAACAAAGATATTACCTAGAAAATCCTAATGCTCTATTATCCATTCCTAGATTACTCAAGGACTAGGCCAAAAGCCTGTGAAATTTCTAATTAATTCTTTCTCATGCAGAAAAATGGCTTCCTTTTTTGGTTCTGGAGACAAAATGTCCTGCTTGGGGTTGGGTTCTACCTTTTTAGTGAACTCGTTCCTCATTGGGTGCTTCTCACTAGCTAGTTTCAAATATCTCATCAGTGAAATAAAAGTCTCATCCTCAGGATTGTTAGGTGCACCCATGTTGAGTGCCAATGGAGGTAACCATGATTTAATACAAGACAAAAAACCAAAACTTTGCAAAAACCTCATCCATGGTGTCTGCAAGAGAAATGGTGGTGATTTTAGGCTTAACAATGACTAATTTAGGCTTGGTGATGGCTTATATAGACCATAGCTACAATAAACCCTAACTACAACAAGATGATTAGCTCCAATTCTTTATCTTGCTATCATGAAATAAATATTTTAAAAGTCAAAGATTAAATAAATATAAATATAATTTTGACATCATTTATTTTTTTAATATAAAATTTATAGTATATTTTTCTAATTATTGAAATAATATATTTTGTTAACTAAATTTAATAATATGATTTATAATTTCATGTTTAATAATATTTGTGTGAATATATAATTCCATGTTTAATAACTATGAAAATAATATAGGTTTTTTTTCAAAAAGAAAAAAACTTGTATTAGAAAATATAATTATTCTGATACAATATCTCTCAAAATGGATCAAAGCTATCAGATCCTTTAGTACTATAGTGCATACATTTATGTTCACAATACATACTACACCATCAAATCTAGGTGTATACTTTGTAGTATATAACCTCAAAAATTACATATCCAAAACACAAAACAAAAAGTCCAGTTTCTTTTCCCTTGCATCTATGCAAGTTTAACTGATATCTAATCTTTCAATTTTTTTTGTATGTCGTTCAATACCCACTGCATAGTGTATACCATCCTCATCAAGGAGTAGTGTTTCTTTTGAAAGTTGATCAACCTCCTTGTTATATTCTTTGTATATGTGTTGAGCTTTTAGTTGTAGAAAGCTCCTGCTCAACACCCTAATTTTTTTTATCCAGGGATGAAGGGAGACCACATGTAGGTTATTTTCATTAGTAAACCAATATATAATAACCTTTGGATCACCTACCAGTTGTAACCTTGTTACCTTTTTATAGCAAGAAAAAAATAATATGCACCACAACGCTAAAAGTGCAGCCCTAGTATTAGTACCACTACCACAATTCATCTTGATTCTGAAAGTCCCCGCTATGTACATTTTAATACAACTCATGCCCCACATTTATCACCCATGTCTTGTGAAGCACTATCAAAGAATCCCACCGCCAGATCCCAGTCAAGTATAGGAGGCCTATCAATCCTACTAACCTTAGTAGAGTAAACTACCTTTGTTTCTCCCAAATCCTGTAATATACTATTACAAACTCTGACCCTATTTAGAGGTTGATCTTCAAAAATAGCCAGATTCCTATGTTTCCAAACCTCCCAACAAATAAAACATGGTATTTCTATCCAATTTTCCCTCTTCCTTTTCCAGTTTTGTAAACAATCTACAATCTGCCCTCCTTCCCAAGCACTCTCCAGTTTTAATTCCTTGTGAATTGTATACCAAATATCTTTGGTAAAGCTGTAATCCACAAAGATATGACTCACATTTTCCTCATTGTTCCCACATAAGACACATCTACTAGGCCCAATAAAACCTCTTTTGACCAAGTTCTCCCAAGTGAGAATTTTCTTTTCAAGCAGTAACCACATAAAGAGTTTGAATTTTAAAGGTAGCTTCCAATTCCAAAGGTCAATATACCAGAAAACTGGTTCTTCCACTACATCCTCCACCAATTGGACTTCATAGGCTTGTTTTGCATTTACCTGGCCTCCTTTAGTATCCCAAGACCACAATAATATATATTTTTCATTATTCAACTCATACCCTGAGCCAACTAAACCCTTTACATAGTTATTACATTCCTCGTTTTGTTCTCCTTCCAAGCCTAAAGCCTTAGCCCTTTTCCATCTTGTATGTCTTGTGCCCTCCAAATCCAAAGTCTAAACTTGTGCAATGAATTCTATTCCTTGTGCCTTCAGTACAAGAATAAGGTTCCTTGATAGTTTAAAGTAAGTGTGAGACCCAACCAATGGATCAGCTCCAATTTTGATATCCCTCCCATTTCCAGGTTTCCAAACCAGTGAGTCAATTATAATGGTTAAAGACGAGGTGAGTGTTCTCCAAATATTAGAAATATCAATCTGTTTTTTTCTTCCTTCCCTGAACCACTCAACCACTATTTTCTTCCTAAGATATTTTTTAAGTATCACCTCATGCCAAAGACCAGGTACCATAAGACACCTCCGTAAAAATTTTGTAGCTAAGGCTTTTCCAAAATAATAGATATTTTTTATACCCCACCCACCCTTCTTTTTAGGTTTTGCAATCTTTTTCTAGCTTATCAAATGTATCCCTTCTTTTAGCCTTTTTCCAGTCCACGTGAAATTGAACATCCTCCTTCTGATAGTATTTAGTATGCTTTTTGGAATTTTATCCAAAGAAAGCCAATATACAGGAACACTTTCAAGAACAACTTTGACAAGAATAACCCTCCCCCCTAAACTTAACAATCTAAGGCTCCAATTTGCAATCCTTTTTTCAAACTTTCTCACCAGCCAGTTCCAATCAGCCCTATTATAGCAGTTAGGTTTTAAAAAACACCCAAGGTACTTAAAACCAACATCTATTGGTTTTACTTCAAAAGGTAGAATCACCTTCAACAAAGATGAGTCATGTACTTCCCAACCAGCTTCTAGAAATGAGGATTTCTGAGGACTGAAATCCATTCCTACCGCTTTACAAAAAAGTTCCCAAATCTCCTTAAAAATTTCCCACTCAGCAAAATTTCCATTTCCAAATAGAATAACATCATCAAAAAAACATCAAATGTGTAATGTATACCCCCCTTTCCACAGGTATACCTTCTATTTTCTTATCTCTTACCTGCTCCTTTATGACTATGCTTAACCCTTCTACAACAAGAAGAAACAGTAAGGGAGATAAAGGACACTCTTGCCTTAATCCCCTATACTTTTAAATAAATTGGTAGGTTTAACATTGATCAACACAACATAATTTGCATAAATCACACACCCCATTATCCAGTCTGTAGCTTCTAAACTCATTCCCATCCATAGCAACACAAGTCTTAAGAAACCTCAGTCCACTCTGTCATAAGCCTTTATCAAATCTAGTTTAAGAACCATAGCTTTGATATGTTTAACCTTAATGCTATGTAAAGCTTCCTTTACAATACCAATAGCATCAGTAATTTTCCTTCCCTCAAGAAATCCAAATTGTTCCTTTGAGATACCAAAGGAGAAAGTGTATTTAATTCTAGTAGCAATAATTTTAGTTATGATCTTATACACCAGATACATAAAGTTATAGGTATATATTCTCCAAAATATCTTGGGTTCTCACTGTTAGGTATAAGAGCAAGAAAAGTAGCATTCAAAGCTCTATTCACCCTTCCTTTCCTACAGGACTCTTCAAGCATCTCCAATATATCATCTCCCAGGATGTAAAAAAAAAATAGAAAAAATTCCACAATCCAGCCATCCGGCTCAGGACTTTTTGAAGATTTAAATCCTACAAGAGTTGACAAAATTTTTGTTGAAGTTACTGTCTCAGTCAATCTAAGACTATATTCCTCTGTGAACGTGCTTTGGTAATTCCTTAAAATCGCCAGTTGATCAGATATGGCAACATTAGGCTGAGCCATGAAAATATTTTGGAAGAACCAATTGCTTCCCTTTGTAGACCTTGATTACTAGTGATCACGGTTCCATCCTCCTTAGTAATCTCCCAAATAGTATTGATCTGTTTCCTAGAATTTGAATAAGCATGAAAGAACTTTGTGTTTCTATCACCTAAAGCCAACCAGTTTAGTCAACTCTTTTGCCTCCATGTTTCCTCTTCCTGTCTCATTAGAAACAATTTTCTCTGATATTTTTATGCAATCAACACTTTATCTTCCTCCTTCTCAAATCCTCGAGGATGATTTGAGTAAAGTGTATCCAACCAAAATTCAAGATTTACTAGCTCTTCCTTTGCTTCATTCTTTTTATTTTTTTCCCAGTTTATCACCAGAGACTTAAGTATCTTTAGCTTTTTAACCAGTGAATCCATAGGGTTTAATGTCTTTGTTCCCAATAGTCCATCCCAATTAGATCTGACAAGATTAACAAACTATTGTTCTTCCACCCATATAGAATTAAATTTGAAGGGGTAACTGACATTTCTATTATCTTGTTCCAAATGCAGAATCATAGGCATATGATCAGAGATCTTTAAATTACACACCATAGTTCTATACCTAAACCCTGAAATCGCAAGATCCTCAAAAATAAAAAAATCGATCCAGTCCTTGGAAATGTATTCATGTCCTCCTCTACCATTTCTCCAAGTAGGGAGAAGTTTTAATGGTTCAACATCCACCAACCCATCATCTTGAATCAACTGACTAAAATAAGGATGTAAGGGATATGCTCTAGTATGAGCTCCCCACACTTCTCTGATTGATGTAGAGAAGTTTAGATCACCCCCCAGTACCATATTTTGTTCATTTAGTATCCCATCTCTTTTAATGGCCTCTCAAAAAGCCTCTTTGTTTGAATATGGTCCATAATAGTTAATCAGCTTCATACTTCTATGAAGATATTTACAAATCCTTCCAGCAGAATCCCTGTAAGAGTCAAGAAAGAAGAAAAATAAGATTTCCTTGGATTCCAAGCAGTTGACATCCCACCAGAGAGTCTTGAGGATTCCACCCCACATAAATACCAATGTGGAAGTAATTTAACAAAAAATTACCTTGTTTTTTTCTACATAGACCATTGTTTCTTGTACAAGCAGTACATCTCATTTTATTAATTCTAAGAACCTTTTTAGGGATAAGAACTTGGAGTTTCCCCCCACTCCTCTAACATTAAGAGTAGCTACAATCATTTTTTGACTCTCACCAGGGATTTTTGAGCTCTAAGCACCTTCAGACCATCAGCCATTGTAGAACATCTAGAATCACAATTCATCTTCTCTTTCCTTAACTTTCTCACACTTCTAGTCTTTAATGGGGAAAACTCCTTCTCTAGTACACCAAGAATAACTCCTTTCAACAGTGAATCCTTTCCCGCCGAGCTAATAGTAGACAATTCCGTTGAAATCTCATCTTTATTTTTCTTCTCTAATGTCTTATGTAGGGATTCCCCCCCCCCCCCCAACAAAAATCAACAAAGGAGACCTGGTGAGAATATCCCTATAAGTAGGGATAAAATTTACTATAGACTCTTCAATCTCAGAAAGTACAGTCGGAACATCCTGACCTTCAACACTTTGGACCCCCATAGAATCTTCACCATCCCCATATGTATATACTTCATGTGTAATCAAAGAGGGTGACTTTTCCCTCTCCTCCAATCCTGCATTAGAGAATGCTACAGGAAAACTTTCTAGAGATAAAGTCTGTTTCGGGCCTCCTACAATACCTGCATGCCCTACCTTCAACCCCGAGTCCTCTAGAGAATTACTTTTACTACACCCCCCAAAAACAAAATCAACCTAAGGAACACACCTCAATACATCCCTAACTTCCACACCTTCAGATAAAATCCTCACCGAGGTGAAACACCCCTCACCCACAGATAAATAAAACCCTCCAGGACTGGTAGTAACCCCCCCTCTCCCCCAAGTCCTGCGTATGATCCTCAAAAACAGTCCAAGCATCAAACCCCCCACCCACATAGCTAACAAATTCCTTTCCTCTTGAAACCCTCCCTAAGACCGAGGATACGTCAGTGATAAAATTACGAGATCCTACCTCACAGGCCTTCCTAATATCCAATGTAGGTTCATCATAGAAAGGGTTAAACACAAAACCTAACCCCTAAATTGAGGCAAAAACAGTCTTAGTAGACTCCAACCCTAAATTCTTCTTCCCACCCTCAATACTGACAGAAATATAGGAAGTAAAATTTGGACAAATATGGTTTACCTTATTGGATTCAAAATCGCTTTCCACGACCGAGGATGGCTTGTTCTCGGTTGAGTCTTCTGTGGACAGATTTGTTTCAATTGCTTTTGTTTCACTGAACACATCATAACATCCTTGTGTTGCTTTCTTGCTCTCCCCACGACATTGATGCCGGAAATGACCCGTCTCCTTACACTCTGAGCATCTGAAAGACACGCCCATATAATCTAGCCTCTGTTGGATCACTGTTCCATGCCACTCTATTTCTATCTCGGCCGATAACCCTTCAAACAGATCGATTTCCACTAACAATTTACCCATTCTTCTATAAGAACCAGACATAAGTTTGGGATCAACGAATAAAAATTTCCCTAACACATTTCCAATCTCCTTAAACGCCTCCAAATTCCACATAGTGAGTGGGCAACTAGGCATTAAAACCCACAAATGTTTGTAGCGAATGACTTCTTTCTCCGGGTTAAACGCGCAATGCCATTTTTTTAACATGAGGTTGTCATTTTTCACCAACCAGACCTGATTTAGTGCCACCTTCGCATCTTCCATGGAATTAAAAAGGAAACAAAACCATCCTCTAGTCAGGATGAAGACTTCTAGTGAGTATCCTTAGCTCTCGCTCCTCTTATGCTCTCCTAACAATCCCAGGTCTTCATTGTGGGTTCCTACCTGCATCACCACCTAAAGACCTAACAATCCCCCCCCTATTTTCCTCATGTGATAGTCATCCTTCTCTCTCCATCCACTATTTCGTTACCAATATGGATTCCCTCCAACTCCTTCAATGAGGAAACCCAAGGTAGG
>JASDQU010104134.1:165101-187336 GCA_032191745.1 Picea mariana
TTTCTCCGGGTTAAACGCGCAATGCCATTTTTTTAACATGAGGTTGTCATTTTTCACCAACCAGACCTGATTTAGTGCCACCTTCGCATCTTCCATGGAATTAAAAAGGAAACAAAACCATCCTCTAGTCAGGATGAAGACTTCTAGTGAGTATCCTTAGCTCTCGCTCCTCTTACGCTCTCCTAACAATCCCAGGTCTTCATTGTGGGTTCCTACCTGCATCACCACCTAAAGACCTAACAATCCCCCCCCTATTTTCCTCATGTGATAGTCATCCTTCTCTCTCCATCCACTATTTCGTTACCAATATGGATTCCCTCCAACTCCTTCAATGAGGAAACCCAAGGTAGGTTAGACGGTACTGCTCCCCACATATCTCCCCTATCTGCGTTCCGAGCAAAGATTTCATTTATGACTTCCCTAATTCCAACATCCGTAACTCCACTAAACATTTCTCCATCTGTCCTTTTCGAGATTCGAGCCTCCAATTATTCCTCAATCTTACCAACCCTCTCGCCAACCGATACTTTTGTTTGTCTATACCGCTGTAGTTCTTCCCTATACACTTCGTCAGATTTTAATAGTCCTCCCTGGCTCCACCATTGATCCTCTGCCAGGAAATCTGTTAGTACCAACACATCACATGTCATCCCACCTATTGTCTACCAGGTCATCCACTAGCACGATTTTATCCCTAGACTAGTCCTTTACCTCCCATGAATAACATGCCCTGCCTCCAATGCCACTTCCAATACCGCTAACCATTAAGTCGCACAGATTCCAACCAGGATCCAAAGAACAAGATCCATTAGTACTCGCAGATCCCAACCAGGATCAAACCCCCTTCTCTATTGACATTTTACAATATAGTTTATAGGATAATAAAGTTTATACTTGAATCGGTAATTATTAAATTTTGAATTATTTACTCTGATTCCTACATAGTTTATAATCTTCTTAATCAAATTCCTATAATCATATTTTATAAATACATATTTTAAAATGTGTATTGAGGGAACATCACTCATCCGGCTTTGTAATGTTAGAAAATAGGTAAAATAAATAATTTGAAAACTAGGTTTTTGATAAACACCCATGTCGTTAATAAAATTATATGTTATAAATTCAAAACATAGGTTGAATGGATTTATGAAATTTTCCACTATAAGAAAAAATTGTTTAATATACTTCACCACATTCTAATATGTTAGAATGCACGGTGAAGTATCATAAACAAAGTTTTTATTTTGGACGAAAATCTTATGTTTTGATTTGGATGAAAATTTTATTTTCTTAATTTTTAATTTCATTTTGATGGAAATTTTATTTTCTTCACTTTCATTTCAATGAAGATGGAAATACTTTATATGTTCATTATTCCACACTTTTTTTTTAATTTCATAAAAATATGCAAAACAAAATAAGAAAAAAAAAAATTTTGAATTTTGTATAGATATATGTATTTTTATATAATGTTTTTATTAATGTAATATTTTATTATACTAATTAAATTTATTATTTGAAAAACATGGTAATCTAACATAATCTTTAAAGAATGTCGCAATCCAATATAACCCTTGAGAAACATTGTAATATCACATAACCATTTATAATCATTACAATACAATACAACTCTCATAAAGTACAAGTATTTATTTTCTGTTTTTAACACAAACTGTTGAAAAATTTTATTAAAAAAGAAGTCGTGCCATGGAAAAAACAACCAGAAAGTAAAAAATTGCAAGAATATCAGAATCATACATCGAATTTGCAGTGATTCTCTTGTCCCTAAGTCTCTTAGAATGTCCCAGATAAACAAAGAGACTATTATGATTCTTCCATTTATATATTGCTACATATGAAAACATAAAAAAAAAAAGTTTTACATTGCATTGATTACCTATTGGAGTTTTAATGATGTATCTACCTCTTCCATAGGGTCTCATTCATGCTGACGTGAGGCTGGATGAATAACTTCATAGTATTCCCTTGATTCCACTGATGTTGTTGGTCGTTGCATGACATGGATTTCCGGAGGTTGTTGTTGCATCTGATGACAAAGGGATCGAATATGATTTGTGATCTGATTGATTTCCCGAAGCACCACTGTAAGATCCTCATTTCTTTTGACTTATTGTTCCTGAATTTGACGATCTAGTTGTGCATTTGAATTCCTCAATTCCTCAATTTTACTTCGTTGAGATCGCATTTTCTCCTACACGCTGTCCATTTTTCATTCGCTGCACTCATAGGGATCTCAACTTCGTCTCCACGTCCTGAAGTTGTAGGAACCCCAGCCGGATTGTTTCCTTTAAACTAATTTCCAACACAGACCTGTATTGCATTGTAATTTCCTAGATATTGTTGGCACCCTTTTCTTTGTTTGTTGTAACAAAATGCAAGAGTTTCGAGTGTTGACTTTTGTCAAACACACTGTAGATATCTTTTTCACTATAAAAATTCCCTTTCATACTGTTGGGTAACTTATAATGGTTTTCTGAATGTTATGTGTGGCTTTTATGCAAATTATATTTTCCCAAAACCTCTCTTTTCACACACTAAAGATTGCAATGGAAAACATAAATGAGCCACAAATAATAACTGATATATATATCTATGTAAACACAACACACTAAAGATTGCAATGGAAAACATAAACGAGCCACAAATAATAACTGATATATATATCTATGTAAACACAACAGGAATTTATTCCTTTATTTCAGCATGTATCAAAATAGTAACAACTGCAATAACTCACAGAGATTCACTGGTGAGAATACAAGAGTGTGTGGGTTTTTTATGTCTATATAATTTGTCCACAATCCAGCACTGAATGTAGACCAAATTCAGCGCCCTTTCCATAGGAAACTCGACCCAAATGAAGATAAACTTGGCCCAGCTTATTATGTTGTCCCTCTGTGCCTCTTTCAACCAAGAGACAATGTAAATCAACCCTTAGAGAATAAGAATGTTGCTCATTAATGAAGGGACTCAGTCTTCCCACTAAGATTTCCCTTCTAACCACAAGAAATGCACCTAACTCCCAACAAATGGTTCAGGAAGAAGACCTGTGATTTATGCTTAATGAACTCAGCTTCATATAACCATTAACTTGTTCCACTAGTGAAATATTCCACCCAACAGTAGGAAATGATACCCACACTCGTACTTCTTAGTCTCTAAAGAAGTTCAACCACCTTACAAATTCAACTCAGCCGCCACCTCCATATAACTCAGTTACCAATGAAGGAAAACGTTGTCACAAGGAATCCTTGTATCAATGGAGCACCATGAAGAAATACGAAGTGATTCCTTCCCAAATGGACCAACTAAGGTGGATTTGTCTTACCACCAAAGCCAACCTCTAAAAATCTTTTTAGGGTTTCCATCCCAAGAGTTCCAAAATCACAAAGAGTTCTCTGAATGAAAAATTAGAAAATACTAATGCAATAATGAGAGAAGGTGTCCTCTTTTTTCTTTTTATTCATTTGATGACTATTTTGTGACCTTTTTACCTTTTAATCACTTTAAGTGACTTTTCATATTCTCAATAATCACTTAAGTGCTTTTTTCCACTTTACTCAATATCACCTTTATTAATAAGATAATTAATTCTCTTTTAATTCTCTGGACCACGGGAATTACTTAGGCCATTTCATCAATTTGTCTAGATGACTCATTTGGAAATGGAAATTACATGCATATCCCATGTTGCAAGCAATTCCATTTATCATTTTCCTTCACTACCTTTTGAAATCTCCAATATTGTTGTTGGCATCAAATCCCATGTGGTAAAGGGCGGCTCCATTATTAATGATGTAGTGTAGACATGGGATGATGTAATGTCCAGCGTGGTGTTGCAGAGCTCGTAGACTCCATGTCAAATGGAAGGGTAGGGAAGTTGATTATTTCTCGATGAACCTGAAAGTTTCCACATGAACCCATTGTCGCGCATGGGAACGGTCTTAAGGACAACGCAATGCAAAGAGGAGGAATGTGTAAGTTGTGGAGTAGGCCTCGTGTCGTCCAAAATAGATCTTCGCTTAGTACAAAGTGACTCAATGTGACATGAGTTGCTTCATTACGGCTGGGGGTGGGGTCACATCCCTTCCCGTCTGTTTTTGTGCAAACTTATAACTCTTGAATCCAATATTCTCTAAGAAGGACTTTCATTTTTTTAGAGAGGACATGAATTACTTAAGGGAGATAAATTTGTGTGCATTCCTCATTGATCCTAAGCTTACTTTGTTTGAGCTGCTTTGCTTCTTTGGCCAAAGAGTGTTGTTTATAGACATGATGATAGCTTATGGACTTGAATTTGTGCTTTAAATTCCTAATCATGTGGAAGATTCTCATAAGGTTGGGTTGGGAGTTTTTAATAAGTCTCTGGAGCTCTTTGACAATCAAATCCAAGTCTCTAATAACAACTAATTGTTTGGAAGTGTTTGCAAAAATGAGATGCATTCCAATGTAAACAACAAGAACCTCTACTTGATTATTAGTAATTTGTCCCTGTCCCCATGAAAACTTAATAATATTTTTTCCTTCGGAATCAAAGACAACTCCCCCACACCTCTTGCCCTTGAAGTATAAGTATTTATTAATAATAAATTTTTGTTTTTATTTTTTTTAAATATTAGTTGTTTCTTTTCATAAACCATATTAAGGTATTAGAATTCAATTGATATCAATTATATATTTTAATAGAGATAATATAATAAGTAAAAAAATACAGTTCTTATAAAGTATAAGTATTTATTAATAATATATTTTTATTTTTAAAAATGTGAATTGTACACTTTTCTAAACCATGTTAAGGTATTATAATTCCATTTAAATTTCATATTATATTTAAACAAAACCATGTGATGGGGGGTTGTGTCTAGGGTTTACCCTACCCGGAACTTGCATCGACTCCTTTGTGGACTGTAGATGGTGCGGGTGTTGGCTCTGAGCTCGCTGGGGTTTGCCGGATCGACGGACATGTGCCAGTTTTGAGTGTTCTGTCATATTGTGTGTCGATGTGGGGCTCTTGGTGGCTCGGGGGTGGCGGCTAAGGTTTACCCTAGCCGCAGTCTGCGTCAACTCGTCTTTGCATGCCTCAGTCTGTCGTCTCCAGATCTGCTCGTTGTCGCCACCGTCTCCTACAGTTTTGTCTCCTTTTGCAGTGATGAGGTTGTGCTCGCTCCAATGGGAGGGGTTGGTCGTCGTCGATTTTCCCCTCATGTCGATCCCTGATGGTTTGGTTCAGCCTTGCATGGCCTCTCTTCCCTTGGGTTTGCAGTTCAGTGCGGTTTGATCTTTAGATATGATGCTTGCTCGTAGCTTTATTGGCGTTTTTGTTGGTGGTGGGTTTTTTGGGGGGCAGAGGACAGAGTATCTTTTGGTCTCTGGTGCCCTCTCCTTCTGCCTTTAAGAGTGTTTATGTTGGGTATTTTCACCACTTGGGCCGTCATTACTTTCGATGTTTTAGTTTTCTCTTTGAGGTGATTTCTCTTCTATGTAGCTTTTTACTTTTTCCTTTTGTTCTGTACTTTTTCTTCGTTGGTTTATTCAGGGTTTGATGTATAATCAGGGCCTTGTTTTTTCTGGTGCTAAGGAGGTGGTTCTGTGTTCAGTTTTTTAGTACTGATATTTTTTAGGACTTTGTTCCCTCCTTTTCTTTCTTTGGGAGGATGTATGTCACTCTAACCTGGTCCGTCTAGCTTCTGAGGCATTTTTTGGTTTTGTTTCGATATCTTCTCTCAGCGAGTTCTGAGACTCACTTCTTGGGTCTTCTCTTGTAGTTGTGCTGGGGTTCTGTCGGTCTTTTTAATGTCCTGCGGGGCTTGTTATGCCTTACGTGGCTCATTTTATTGTATTGTATTGGACTGTCCTGACTTGCTCAGGAAAAAATATTTTTTTTTATTGAAACTAGCTAAACTAAATACATGACTTCTCATGTATTATTCAAAATGTAATTTTTTTCTATATGAATAAAATTCACGCTTTTTCTTTTAAAAAACAAATACCACGTAATATTTTATATTCATGAAAAAAAACACAGTTAATAAAAACATGTTTCCTTTGAATTATAGAATTTAACAATGTACATTCTAAATTTTAAATTAAACTTATATGTATCTTTTGTCAAAACCATATGGTGGTATTCTCTTTATTTTTTCAAATAAGATTTTGTAATCATGAAAAAAATTGGAGTATTGTATACATGTTTTTTTTCTTATTCTATAATATAATTTAATAATAGTCATTATGAATTTTAAAATTAATAGGAAATAATAATAACCTTAAAGGGAACAAGTTATGTGTTATTATTGTTAAGGGATTTTTCAATTTTTAACTCCAAATACCTTTAGCAGCAATGGGGTTAAAATTGCATAGAGCTTAACTTGTGTGGGCTATAAACTAAATTCTCTATCCTCTAGTTAAGGTTCGATGATCAACATAAGCCTTGAGAAATGTAGTAGTGCAACATAATCCTTCATGAACATTAAAATGTAACATAACCATTGAGAAATGCAACAATTTGATATATGTCAATCATGCTAAATGTCACAATGAAACATAACCATTGTGAAATGTCACAATCCCACATAAGCCTTGAGTAATGTACTTTTACTATGTATCAATTGTAAGAATTCTATATGAATTGAAATCTTTGTTAATTTAATTCTTTTGACAAATATTCATTTAGTACTAAGCTTGGTTAATTAACATGTTTTGAAAAATATTCATTTAGTATTAAGTGTTTTAGGTTTGTATGCAAATAATTTATATATACATATTCTTCAAATGTGAATGGTCAAATTCCCTTATCTAAAATTGAATTGGAGAACAAAGTACATATAAAATACTACCAATGCATTTAACATTATGATAACCATACCCAAATTTTATCTTCTTTGGAACCATTAAGAATTTATTAGCTCTCAATACCAGTTGTACATATGAATACATCTCTTTCTTCATGCAATGCAATAGCCTTCTTAGATGGCACCAAATGTCTTAACACTACATTACAGTTTTTAATAGATGCATTTCAATGATAACAAAAACTTAGAAATTACCTAATTAAAATTTTAGATATAATCTATTAAGTAATAAGGAATTTAAAATACAAAAATGTAGATACTCCAAAATTCACATAAAAAGAAACCTGTTTAAATAAATCAACAATAACGATTATTATCAACCTCTTTATGATACAATGTTACATAATGTTGAATTAAACCTTTTAAACTCAACCATGGTCAACCCTCTTACTGTCATAATGCAACAACAACCCATGTTGAATGTCACAATGTGACATAACTATAGAGGAATATAACAATTCGACATAAGTCAAGAAATATGAATGTCACAATGAAACATAACCATCAAGGAATGTCACAATCCAACATAACCCTTTAGGAACATCACAATGCAACCTAGCCCTTGATGAACATCGTATTGCCTCATAATCATTCAAGAACATATGAATTTGACATAAGTCAACCAAGATGAATGTTGCAATGCAACATAACACTTGAGGAACATCATAATGCAACATAACCATTGTGATCATTTCAATGGGACACAACCATTATAAAATGTAGCGATTTGTCATGTGTTAAAGAATAAATAACCATAATCAACCATGTTCTACAAAATTCATCCCACGTCAACCATGCCCAAAATGTTCATCAAACGTTAATCACAGAAAAACATGGTCAATCATAGTCAACCAAATGTATTAACACTGCAAACCAAATGTATTAACACTGCAGTATAATATTTAGTAGATACATTTCAATGATATCGAAAACTTAGAAATTACTTTATTAAAATTTAGATACATTGTATAAAGTAATGAGGAATTTCAAACACAAAAATGCAGATACACCAAAGTTCACATAAAAATAAACTTGTTTAACTAAATAAATAATGATTATCATTACTAATCTCTTGATGTCAAAATGTGACACAATGTTCAATTCAACCTTTTAAAATTAACCATGATCACCCCTCTTAATGTCGCAATGTGAAATAACCCTTAATAAAAGTCTCGATGTGACATAGCCATTAAGGAACATAGAAATTCAACATAAATCAAAAAAGATGAATATTGCAATGCAACATAACCATTTATGAACATCACCGTTCAACAAAACACTTCAATAACGTCACAATGCGACATAAATTCTAATGAACAATGTTAGTCAATTTATATGTCTAAATCTTGTTACATTTAATTATTAATCTTAAGTACGTAAACTTGTGAAATGCAAACACATTATGTGCAAAATTAGAGTATTTGTGGTATGATATAATTAAAATGCTTAATGTTTATTAATCTTATGCTTCAAATCATGAAATCAATTGCATGAAGTAAATGAAACAAAAGACAAATCCATCATTAAATGATACCTTACTATATCCATAAGTGATGTAAATCAAGTTGTAGATAAGTATTCAATATTCAAGATCTAGACCTTCTACAATAATACTCCATTTGGTATCTTTCATAATATAACTTAATGAATGGATATTAAAATTCAAGAAGATAAATGAAATTAACTACATAAATGAAACACACCACTCCTCATCAATCAAAAACAATCTTAATCACTCCTAGAAATGGTCATGTATTTGACACCGATCATGCTATTAAGTAGGGACCCTATTGTCACTAGGTTGTCTCCTTGTATGATTTCCATGAATTATTGCTCTCGTTGTTAACAAGATTTGATAAAAGGAAACACACTTACATAAAGGAAAATAATCAATGTGAAAAGGAAACACACTTGCAAAAAATAAATAAAATACAATCTACACTAATCAGCTCTCCATCCTTTCGAAGCAAGCCCATACTCTATAGAATAGAGAATCTATGCTAATCTACATCATAACTAAATTAATCTAATTGTTGTAAACCAAACTAAACTAGATAAATTATATGACTAAAATCTACATTAAAACAATATATGATAAAATTGTGATTTATTCCATAATAATTTTGACATTTCTCTAAGATTCCCCTTTAGAATGAACAAGGAACTCTTATTTATACATAAACTTGCTTTGAAATTGAAATAACAAACAATAAATTCATATCCACTAATTTCTCCTAGATCCACAAGTTTCTCATGTGATTCAACCATTTTCCAAAAATCAACTCATAATATCTTCGATATATTTACTAACAACTCTCAACTAATCTCATCAAAAGCTCCAAGATTATTTCCATATCTCAAATCCATAGAAAATCTTCAATGGTTGAAGAGGAAATTTGAATTTGATCATACGTATTTTGAGAGAGGGTAAAATCTGTGTTGTTACAAGATTTGTTTGTTCCTGTATTTACTGGATATTCTTGTCCCTATTCCTCTATTTACTGGATCTTCATGTCCCTGTTCCTGCAATCACCAACAAACTAACCCAATTTTAAAAGATAAGCGAAAATATGTTATTTTTATAATATTTAATCATAAATTCACATAAAATACTAAAAGAAATGCATTGGAATATCTCTTGAACCTATTCCCACATAAAGAATTATAATGGACTTAATACAATGTTAATTGATTACAAATCAAGCGGAAAAGGTTGTGAAAGGATGATAAAAGGGTGAAAAGATGGTAATTTTTGTGACTCAACAAACATTCTAAGCCAACAAAACCCTTCAAGAATATCACAATGTGACATAATCATTGATGAATGTCACAATGCGACATAACCATTGTCAAATGTGGCAATTCAACATAACCAAAATAAACATCGCAATGTGACATACCCATTGAGGAACATTTGTAATCCAACACAACCCTTTAGGAATGTCACAATGCCACATAACCCTTTTTTAGCATTGCAATGAATCATTACCATTGAAAAACATAAAAATTCAAGAAAAGTCAATCGAGATGTACATTGTATTGTGACATAAGCATATTTAACCAAGTCCAATAATGGTCAGGGAAATTCAGCGATAGTCAACCATGGATAACTAGAGTCAACTATGGTTGACCATGTTGATCCAAAGGCCACCATAGTAAAACATGGTCAATCATAGTCATCTATCATCCAACATGCCCATCCATGCTCAACGAATGTCAAACATAGTCAACAAAGTTCAACTATGGACAACCGTAGTCAAACATGGTCAAGCATACTCAAACATGGTTAGCCATGCTCAACGAAAGTAAGCTATAGTCAACCATGATCATCCATAGTCAAACATAGTCAACCATAATCAGCCATGGCCAAATAAATTCAACATAAGAAACCATAGTTAACCAAATTCAATCATACTCAAACATGGTCAACCATAGTCATCTATAGCAAACCATAGTGAAGCATAGTCAACTATAGTAAAACATGGTCAACCATTGTCATCCAGAGTTAAAAATAGCCAACCATGTTAAATGTAATTCAACCATGGTTGACATGGTTAACCATAATCAAACATGGTCAACTATGCTCAATGAAAGTCAACCATGGTCAACCGCAGTAAATCACTAACATGGTCACCCATAGTCGATGAAGCATGGTCAACCATTGTTAACCATGTCCAATCAAATTGAACCATAAACAAACATGGCCAACCATGATAAAGAAAATTCAACCATTGTCAAACATTATCAACCATAGTCAAACATTGTCAACATTGTCAACTATAATCAACCATAGTCAACATGGTCACCCATAGTCAACCATAATCAACTGAAGTCAGGTGTAGTCAAACATGGTCAATAATAATCTTCGATATTTAACTGTAGTCAAACATGGTTAATCATGGTAAACCATGATCACCAAAATTAAACAATAGTCAACCATGGACAAACATGGTCAACCATTGTGAAACAAAGTCAACCAAAGTCATCCATACTCAAACATAGTCCACCATAAATAAACATAGCCATTAAAAGTCAACCATAGTTAACCAAGGTCCACCGTGGTAAACCATAATGAAACATTGTCAACCATGGTTGACTATAGTCAACCATAGTTAACCTTGGTCCAACATGGTCAACCATAGTCAAACATGGCCAAACATGCTCTGAAATCATGGTTAAACATAGTCAAGAATAGTCAACCATGGTTATACATGATCAACATCAAACATGCTCAACCATGGTCAAACCATTATCAAACATTGTCAAACTATAATCAACGATGGTTAACCATATTCGACCAAAGTCAACATGAAACATCTAGAGTCAACCATGGTCAAACATGATTAACCATAGTTAAACATACTTAAATATAGTTAAACATAGTCAACCATAATCAAACATGATTAAATATGCTCAACCACAATCAACCATGGTCAAACAAAGTTAATCATAGTCAAACATAGTCAACCAGGATCAACCAAAGTTAACTATAGTTAAACATGGTCAACCATATTCAAACATAGTCAACCATGTTCAACCATAGTCAAACATGGTCAAACATGTTTAAACATAGTCAATAATAATCAAATATCATACATAATTAATATTTTTTTTTTGTAAGTATATATATAAAAAACCTTTCAAAACCAAAAATTACAATATCGCCATATTTGTTCGAGGACTGTAATTATTGAATTTCGCTAGAGGGAAACCAATTCAGCCAGTGCCTTCTAAACCAAAACTGACCCAAGATTCATACATCATTTTTAAACATCTGGAACCAAATCGCCTTGTGGGGAAACTGATTTGTTCGAGCTTCTAGAACTTCTAGGACTGACTTATGACAGACAAAAAGAGAATTGTCCAAAAGTATAGTTGTCAAAATATAAAAAAAACTAAAAACATGCCATGCAGTCTGACACCTGTGCAGATGTTGTGGCTTAAGCAGCCAATGTGTTGCATGCCACATTGTCCAATGTAGGCGCCTGGAGAGCCAAAGCCGATCCTGTTTCCGCGTTGTCCACTACTAACATTTGGAGAGTTGGAACCAAGACCGTCCTTGAGGCCATTGGTGCATTGGGTTCCTGTTCTATGGAGTGTCGAGAGCCATGTAGAGAGGAGAGCAGTTGCAGAATTTGTGTCCCCTTCTTGTCCAAAATTTCTAGATGGAACCATATGTCGTCCACCTCCTTGCGGACCTTGAACACCATATTTTGCAGAATTGCAAGGTCATATTGAAACTTTGCATAGGTGGCGCTATCTGAGTAGGAGTGGGGTTGGTCTTGTGGTTTCTCTCGATGGACAGAGGTGTACTCTCATGGAGACTGGACTTGTGGTGAGTGCACTGGCAGTGGCGCAGGAGTTGAATTCTCCAGGGAATTTGGTGGGACAACCAAGGCAGGTTGCGAGGAAGAGGTCAGGTCCGGCAATGGCCCTAGTGAAAATCCCAGTGATTTTTTGAGGAGGTCAAACCACTCGACTCGACAATCCCAAGGCGAGGAAAAAGGTGGGAGGTCACTTTGGCTCTGAGAGGATTGGTCAGAGGAGGAGGGCAAAGAAGGCGGAGAGTTGTGCGAAGGTGCGTGGGCAGGCTAAGGTTAAATGGCCATGTGTGGCATGTTTTGGTAATAGGTCGAGCCCCGCTTGGATTTCCCCCGTAGTAGAGGCATGGCCAAAGAAAGAAGAAGGTAAGGAGGCACTAAGAATTGGCTAGCGTAGCAGGTGAGTACCAGAGAGGAGTGCAGACCGCATGATGGCTCTGGTGTGTTATCACATGCTAATTTGTATTAATTTTTCCAAATAATCTTGTCCTTGTGTTATCTTTCCACTCAKATTTAAAAAAAATTCCCCAGCTCTGTCAAGCTCCCATCACCTAAATCCTTCACTCGAATAATCATCCAAAATAGTCATGTCCTCCATGAGTCGAAATTGGAAAATATCCCAAACCTATATCTAGCCTTAATGCTTATCTAAATCCCTCGGTTCCATCACTTCATTCATTTTTACCCTTATTATCATATTCTCGTTGAAAATTAAAAATATTTCTTTTATTAAGCTTAAGCTCCCTTATCATATCCACAAAGTCATGTGATGAGTCTCATATGCCGAAAGTCCTTAGAAAAATGGAAAAAAAGGTTTATAATTATTAATATAAATATTTTTATATTAATATTTAATCCAATATTTAATTCATGACCTCACATCAAATCATGGGCACGAATATCAAACTAAGTGGAAAAGTCAAAGGGTGGATGGAGGGCGCATATACATTTCGAGGGTTGAAAGTAAACTGAGGCTAATTATTTGAAGTGGTCCTGAAATCCAAACCAAGGTTTTGGTGTTGGAACATGTGTTCTTAAGTGCTAATTTGTATTAATTTTTCCAAATAATCTTGTCCTTGTGTTATCTTTCCACTCAGATTTAAAAAAAATTCCCCAGCTCTGTCAAGCTCCCATCACCTAAATCCTTCACTCGAATAATCATCCAAAATAGTCATGTCCTCCATGAGTCGAAATTGGAAAATATCCCAAACCTATATCTAGCCTTAATGCTTATCTAAATCCCTCGGTTCCATCACTTCATTCATTTTTACCCTTATTATCATATTCTCGTTGAAAATTAAAAATATTTCTTTTATTAAGCTTAAGCTCCCTTATCATATCCACAAAGTCATGTGATGAGTCTCATATGCCGAAAGTCCTTAGAAAAATGGAAAAAAAGGTTTATAATTATTAATATAAATATTTTTATATTAATATTTAATCCAATATTTAATTCATGACCTCACATCAAATCATGGGCACGAATATCAAACTAAGTGGAAAAGTCAAAGGGTGGATGGAGGGCGCATATACATTTCGAGGGTTGAAAGTAAACTGAGGCTAATTATTTGAAGTGGTCCTGAAATCCAAACCAAGGTTTTGGTGTTGGAACATGTGTTCTTAAGTGATGCATTTCGGGGGTAAAAGTGGTGTGGGTTAAAACCACTCCTCCCAAGTTCCAAAATAATATTGCAACCATTTATTATATGGTTTGGTTTCATAAATGTGCGGCATATTTTCCATAAGAGTGTTTCATGGAATTTCCAATAAATAAAATTGTTCTCACGGTGCAATTTTTTCATAGAGGTAAAAATTAAATTTTACAGAGCAGAAAGATTAATGTTTATTGCTATGGAAAAGAATCATAAACAAGAAGATGCATGTGAACGGAAGATTTGGAAAATTGTTTATCAAGGTTTTTACATAAGTACAAGGGGAAGATCAAGGGATATTTTCATAGTTTACCATGATGGTTTCCAAGACATGGTTTTCAAAACCACGGAAACAAACCAGTAAATAGTTTTCACAGTGAAATGGTAAATTGGGAAAAACAAGACATGGTTTTCAAAACCACAAGAAGCAAGGAATAAATGGTTTTTCAAAACCATGGGCATGAATTAAAATATGGAAATTTAATTTTATAGGATAAAAATATTTGGGAATTATTTTTATTCAAATATATTATTCCCAAATATTTAAGAAGAATATGAATAAATAAAATTAGATTTGAAAAAAGCACAAGTGACATTTCAAACAGGATGTGCCAGTCAGTTTCCGAAAAATTGAGACTTATAGGATGATTTACGAATGAACCAGAATGAATTTTAAAAATTCAAAGGAGGTTATTGTCAAGCACGGACCCAAGAACATTAACCTTGTTCATTTTTCACACAGTTGTTATGGAATGGGAGATTTGAAGGAATCTTGGAGCCATATTTTTCAGTTATGATTTCATGTTCGAGACATGTTTTTGTGACACGTATTCCAGCCAGCTGGAGATGAATTTCAAGAAACTGAGAGAGGTTTTTATTCAGAATGAGATTATCTACAAAAAATGTTCTCATATTTTACACAGCTATCATGGTTTGAGAATTAAAGGTGGTGGTTTGAAGCCTATTTTTTCTCCTGAAAAGTAAGAGATCAGTTAAAAACGTGTCATGTTTTGTTTGTAACTGTTTCTATTTTTGGAAAGGGGTTGGAATTCGAAGTTTTGAGCTAGAAGGGGCCTTTAGTGTTATATATTTAATTGTAAAAGAGTAGAGAAAGGGGGGGAATTTCATCCAGGAAGCCAAAGGAACTATGTGTAAATTTCTCAGAATGTTCTTATGAATTAATACAGGAGTACAATGCTCTCTAATAGCTGAGATTCATCACGGTGTATTCTTTAGTGTGTTTTCCTCTAGTTCACATTCATTTCACTTATGTTATTTCTTATAAGCATAGTTAAGAGTACATGATTGGAATTCATCCTTGATAGATGCTCCTTTCATATGGTTAATGCAATTGTCATGTTTAATGATTATAGGTCCAGAATTCACTCTTTGTTAAGTGCTTCATTCATTGTCGTCAACCTTATGTTATTTCTTCTAAAGTTACAATTGAGAATCCATCTTTGTTTGATGCTCTCATTCGTAATGGAATTTTATTTTTTCCATCTTTCCATCATCTGAATATTATTTATTCTTGAAGGATATGCTTATTTTTCCTTCGTTCCCTCAGGAGGACATTAGTTGTATTAATATTCATAGTATATATTAGGATTTGACCCCATTGCCCAATGTTTTATTCCTCTTGTTTGTCCTACCAACCCTTTTAAACTAAAAAAAACATGTCCTATTGCAGAATCTGACCTCTGTGTGCTCATTTCCAAATCAATTTTTAGTATTTCCAGTCTTTACATGTTTGAGAGAGCCCTCTTTGGTTGGAAGGGTCAGAATCCAACCTAAAGTTGGTTTGTAGGTTAACTCTGTCATTTGTTTTATCAGTCGAACAAATTTACAGAGTGCTAACATTTTGGCGTCATTGTCGGGGAGCGAAGGTGAAATCTTCCCTGGGATAAACAACAAAGTTTAGATCTAAGTATTGATGGTGAAAAGTATTCAGACACTAAAAGGTTGTACATCATTCACCTGGCGACTCCATTTTCAAGAATCTAGAATTCAAAATTGTTATTGCGACTCCATTGTCCAAAGACTCAGTAACCTAAATATTTTATTGATAACTCCACTACTTCAAGATGGATCACAGATCTACAAGGTATGCTCCAATGAATCACTCTCATATTCATGGATTTCCAAATCGTATTCCTCACATAGATTGGTAAAAATATTTGCCTAAATTCTAAGATGGGAAATGAAATGAAGTTGCCTTGCACTTGATTAGATTTCACATGCACATATGTAAGATGGGGGTTGAATTTCATGAGTATTGTTTGATGAAAATGTTTATGGCTACTCTAGAGGGGAAATCAAGATTATGGTATGAAGGTTTAAAACCAGGTAGCTTATACTCTCTTAAGGATTTCGACATAACATTCTTTAAGCATTATGGAGAATCTAATCCTTCATTCTCAGTGTTTGAAGATTGTTGTGAATTTTGTGAACATTTCATTAAGTACCTTGAAAATGTTTTTGGTAATGAAGAGTGTATGATTGATGAAATCATAGAAGCCCTTTATGAATATTGATCCCAACAACAAATAGTATCCCCTCCTTTGGCTAAAGATGAAGTTGATCAAGAAATTGTTGTTAAAAGTCATTTTTCTTCTCTTGAACTTGATGAAGATATTTAGCAAGATTTCCAGCAAGACAAAGTGTTTCAAAGTTGTCTTTCTTCCGCTATGAATGATGTGGTTGTTCAAATTCTAAGTGGCTTAGACATGGATGAGGGTTCTAAAACTGCATCTATGGAGACTTCAAGCAGTGAACAAACAAATGACATAGTGTTTCAGGAAAGAAACAAAACAGTGTATGCCACTTTTCAATCAGAAATACATAAAGATAATGAAGTGGCAGTTGTTTTATTTGATTCATTTGAAAATCATAGTTTTGAAAATGCATCCATGGGAACTCTAGACTGTGAAATAGTTCATGCTGTTAGCTTTTTCACATTTGCAAGAATATTATGAACAAGAACTTATTCCCTTTCATTTATTTGAAAGTCAAAATGACAGTCCTCAAGAAAAATTCTCGAAGGTTAATGAAACCAAATCAGAATTGTTTGATGAATAAGAGGATAGCCTTGATGCACATAATATGGTTGTCATATTTGAAGATGTTCAAGGATGTATGAATGTTTATTTTTATATGCATGGAAGAGTAGACAAACCTATTATTGCCATTTCATTTGAAAATGTTTTCAAAACTGAAGAAATAGAGCAAGAACAACAAACACTTATGAAAGAGTCTTATCTTTCTGTTTTTGTTCATCAAGAAGAAATGATTTTTCATGGTTTTCAAGATCCTGTGGCCATCCTATTATATTCATCAGCGAAGGAGGAATTTGTTTCATTCATAAGCTCAGATTATGGATGTAATTTTTGTTTTTAGCTGCCATCTTTTACATTTGTTTGCCTGCTTAAGAAAAATGTGAGCAGAGGACAATCGGGAAGCCAATTACTTGATTGGTTGCACTGGAAATTTAGCATCACTTGATTGAGTATTCATTTCAGCAGTTTTAGAGTAGATAGGAGTGTGCAAATAAGATTGTTGGTCAAGCAGTTTTCAGTTTGGGTTTTCAACAATGTGTACATTCAGATTGTAGTGGTGTATTTAGCAGTCAGTTTTCAGTTGAGAGCAATGTACAGACTTTGGTTTTTAGTGGACACCGGTGACAGGTCAGAGCAGGGTACACACATGTTTTGGGAGCAGCCCAATGGATCAAGCACCGGGTCTACGATTTCTTTGCTACCTCACTGGGAGGATAACATCCCCGTTGGAGCCAATGTTATCACATGATAATTTGTATTAATTTTTCCAAAGCATCTTGTCCTTGTGTTATCTTTCCACTCAGATTTTAAAAAAATTTCACCAGCTCCGTCAAGCTCCCATCACCTAAATCCTTCACTTGAATAATCATCCAAAATAGTCATGTCCTCCATGAGTAAAAATTGGAAAATATCCCAAACCTATATCTAGTCTTAATGCTTATCTAAATCCCTCGGTTCCATCACTTCATTCATTTTTACCCTTATTATCATATTCCTGTTGAAAATGAAAAATATTATTTTTATTAGGCTTAAGCTCCCTTATCCTATCCACAAAGTCATGTGATGAGCCTCATATGCCCAAAGTCCTTAGAAAAATGGAAAAAAGGTTTATAATCATTAATATAAATATTTTTATATTAAAACATTTATATTAATATTTAATCCAATATTTAATTCATGACCTCACGTCAAATCATGGGCACGAATCTCAAACTAAGTAGAAAAGTCAAAGGGTCGATGGAGGGAATCCAAACCATTGTTTTGGTGTTGGAGCATGTGTTCTTACGTGATGCATTTCGGGGATAAAAGTGGTGTGGGTTAAAACCACTCCTCCCAATTTCTGAAATAATATTGCAACCATTTATTATATGGTTTGGTTTCATAAATGTAGGAGTGCATTTCATGGAATTTTCAATAAATAAAATTGTTCCCACTATGGAAATTTTTCACAGAGGTAAAAATTAAATTTTACAGAGCAGAAAGATTAATGCTTATTTCTATGGGAAAGAATCATAAAGAAGAAGATGTACGTGAATGGAAGATTTGGACAATTATTTATCCAAGGTTTTTACAGAAGTAAAAGGGGAAGATCAAGGGATATTTTCATAGTTTACCAAGATGGTTTCCAAGACACGGTTTTCAAAACCACGGGAAACAAACCAGTAAATAGTTTTCACAGTGAAATGGTAAATTGGGCAAAACAAGACATGGTTTTCAAAACCACGGGAAACAAGCAATAAATGGTTTTTCAAAACCACATGCATGAATTAAAATATGGAAATTTAATTTTACAGGATAAAAAATATTTGGGAATTATTTTTATTCAAATATATTATTCCCAAATATTTAAGGAGAATATGGATAAATAAAATTAGATTTGAAAAAAGAACAAGTGACATTTTAAAGAGGATGTGCCAGTCAGTTTCCGCAACAGAATGAATTTTCAAAATTCAAAGGAGGTTATTGTCAAGCACGGACCCAAGAACATTAACCTTGTTCATTTTTCACACAGGTGTCACGGATTGGGAGATTCGAAGGAATCTTGGAGCCATATTTTCTAGTTATGATTTCCTATTCAAGACATGTTTTTGTGACACGTATTCCGGCCAGCTAGAGATGAATTTCAAGAAACTGAAAGAGGTTTTTCTTCAAAACAAGCTTATCTATAAAACGTGTTCTCGTATTTAACACAACTATTACGTTTTGAGAATTACAGGTGGAGGTTTGAAGCCTATTTTTTCTCCTGAAAAGAATGAGATCAGTTAAAAACGTGTCATGTTTTGTTTGTAACTGTTTCTATTTTGGAAAAGGGGTTGGAATTCGAAGTTGTGAGCTAGAAGGGGACTTTAGTGTTATATATTTCATTGTAAAAGAGTACAAAAAGGGGGGGACTTTCAGCTAGGAAGGCGAAGGGACTGTGTGTAAATTTCTTAGAATGTTCTTATGAATTAATACAGAAGTACAGTGCTCTCTGATAGCCGAGATTCATCACAGAGTATTCTTTAGTGTGTTTTCCTCTAGTTCACATTCATTTCACTTCTGTTATTTCTTCTAAGCATAGCTAAGAGTACATGATTGGAATTCATCCTTGATAGATGCTCCTTTCATATGGTTATTGTAGTTGTCGTGTTTAATGATTACAGGTCCAAAATTCACTCTCTGTTAAGTGCAATGTTCATTGTAGTTAACCTTATGTTATTTATTCTAAAGTTACAATTGAGAAACCATCTTTGTTTGATGCCCTCATTCATAATGGGATTTTCTCTTTTCTATCTTTCCATCATCTAAAAACTATTTATTGTTGAAGGATATGCTTATTTTTCCTTCGTTCCCTTAGAAGTACATTAGTTGTATTAATATTCATAGTATATCTCAGGATTTGACCCCATTGCCCAATGTTTTCTTCCTCTTGTTTTTCCTACCAACCCTTTTAAACTAAAACAAAACTTGTCCTATTGTAGAATCTAACCTCTGTGTTCTCATTGCCAAATCTTTTTTTAGTATTTTCAGTCTTTACATGTTTGAGAGAGCCCTCTCTGGTTGGAAGGGTCAGAATCCAACCTAAAGTTGGTTTGTAGGTTACCTCTATCATTTGTTTTATCAACCGAACAAATTTACAGAGTGCTAACATGGTGGAAAGAAGAAGAACCGGTGAACCAGCTAAGGAGCACCATGGTATGAATAATGTTGGAGAGGGAGGATGTACACGTGCAGAGGTGACCATAATAATGGAGGCTCCAAAGATTAGACGAGGAGGTAGAGAAGAGTGCACTCGAAGTGTTAATGGTGCGCTGATATGAGTGAAGGTTGTGTAAATTCATAGTGTGGGAGGAGAGGAAGTGCATGCGCCAGTCACGTGGTTGGTATTGCACTGACAGGCGTCATCCCCTCCATCTTGACACATGTGCTCAACTAACACCCCATATGGGGATCATACATAATTAATATTAATGACATTGATATTTTAATTAAAAATTCTACTAATCCTCTTCACACACGTCAATTGTCAACTAACACAACCACACAATTAAAAGTGGTTGATATACGTTGGTCAACACTATTAATTAAGAAAGATGAAAAATAACTTCAAATGATATATATCAACCACTTTTAATTATGTAGTTGTACTAAATATTTAATGTCAAATAAATTATGGAAAATATCATCAATCAACATATATCAACCACTTTTAATTATACAATTGTATTAATCATTATTATGTAACACATTTCATTGAACATTAAAATTATACCCTTCAATTATAGTATGAGATGAATTTTGAATCTTATGAAAATTACACAATAAAATCATTACATTTTTTATCATTTCTTATCTATGTAAATAAAATATACAAATTTACACATATAAATGGCCAATTAGATTAATAACAATAATCTTACACATAATTGCAATTGCATGAGTATTTAATTAAATCCATACTAGTAAACTCAATTAATTTTCAGAGCTCGACCTCAAGTGCATATCAAAAAACACATACCCATGTCTTAAGTGCATGTTCTCTTTGAAAACTTAAATTTGTTGGCACCCCGCAATTACATATTCATAAAAATTAAATTTTTATACGCTTGCGGCTAAATGAGAATTATACTTCAATGTCTTATTTGGTGCGCTGAGCATCAAGGGAAGTTAATAAGTTAACTTAAAACAAATTAAAAAAAAAAAAATCATTTTAATGTTACAATCGATGTGTTTATCTTTACTTTTAATTAACTTTACTTTTCTTCTCATTTCAATGCTATAATTAATGTTTTTAATTTTTTTGTTTTTTAATCGATACTCACTTTAAAATTTTAAAGAAATGATATTTTGTTAGATTAATGATTGGGAGAGAAGAGCTCAAGTTCAAACTCCAAGTTAGATTAATGTGCTGGCCTTGTGGGACCGTCATTTAATTTCGATTGGTTTTGATGTGTGTTTTGAATATTAATGTTGAAATGAGGAAGCTTATTTTTAAAAGTTGAAAAGATATTTGTAAGCTAAATATGTAATGCAACAATTTTCCACTGGTTAAGTTTAACATTTTATCACTGAGGATTATAGGTTAAGATTTGTATTAAAAGCAATTATACATTTGTTTTATGATTAGAGTATGTTAATCATAGTTGTATTGGGTTTACTTTTTATATGAGTGTTTTTTTTCAATTTGAGTAAGGTTGTATTTTTTCAATTTGAGTAAGGTTATGATATTTTATATGAAGAGATTAAGAATATTTTATTCTACAGTACAGTTACACCTTAAATTAATGTATGAGACTTTTTTTTTTGTCTGATTAAGAGATCATCTTCATGTAAAGATTTTATTGTTTACTTACTAAAATGTACATACTCCACCCCACTCTAAATTGAAACCTATAACCTTTAATAAACATTAAACCTACTTAAATTATTCTTAAAAATCAAATCAACAATAACTATGACTTGCTACTAACCTAAAAACTCACATAAAAACTAATAATAATATTTATAAGTTAATTCAACAAACACATATAAAAAATAATAAACAAATAAATAAAACAAATTTATTTTTACATATATTTATAAACTATATTTAAAATTACACTACATATCTTAGCTTCACAAATAAAATAACTACAAATCAACTGCTAACTTTGCAAACCAAAAAAACTTTTACTCGTGCTTATAAACCACTTCTAAAATTATGCTACCTAACTTTAAGGCGAAAAAAATCACCATTATCGTGCACCTCACTACCTTGCGTAGCAAATATTTACATTCTCTTTTCAATTAATTTAAATTTTTTATTTAATCTTTAAATAAAAATAAAAATAAATCTTTGGATGATATATATAT
>JASDQU010104134.1:193805-209768 GCA_032191745.1 Picea mariana
TTTTCAATTTTAGGTTTTATCTAAGTTTTGAGTTTTAATTATCTAAAATGCAATTTTTTTTCAAACATAGATAATACTAAGTTTGGAGTTTTAATCTTAGATAACTACTACATATATTTATTGAGGTCACTAAATTCATGTAAGTTGAATAAACACATGTGAAGTGTATATATTTTTTTAATGGTCTTGTAACAAAATAATGATCTCTTCTAAGATTTTTTTTTTAACTATCTTGTAAAGAAATTTGTAACATAATTAACAGTTATCATCATTCCACTATGAAATCTTTGTCATCTATGATTATTCAGTCTGGTTTGATGTCTCATTTTGTTGGGTATGTGTTATATTCTTTGCATGTGTGTGTGGGCGCACCAAAGAAGGCTCGTTTTTCCCCCGGTTAAGGGTTTCCAACGTAAATCTCTGTGTACTGTGTGTATGAGCCATTGATTAATTTATGTTTTGCTTAAGAATCTATATGCATTGCTTTACTTCACAGGTTTAAAAACTTACACATTTCTCCCGAAGCCTCTTTTATCCATCTCCATGTTTCTTATCCCCTAATATATTTTAGGAGTTTCTTCCTATGTATATACCTATACATGAGCCTTATGTTTATATCCGCAACCAAACTATCTCTATAACTTTGTGCATATAGCATATATGGTTGTGCATACTACTTCCTGGTAGACCATCCATGAACGAAGTTCCATAGTTGCCTTCTCCCTCTCCCATGGGTTGCGATCTATTTAACAATAATCTAGACCACTACTTCCTGGTAGACCATCCATGAATGAAGTTCCATAGTTTCCTTCTCTCTCTCCCACGGGTTGCAATCTTCATGGAGTTCCATAGTTGTCTTCTCTCTCTCCCACGGGTTTTGATCTCTTTAACAATAATCTGGACCAATGATTCAATCTCAAGTGCCATAAAGCCGATGGAGTTGGATATAGCCATACTTAATGAAAATTGGAGTTGGATGCATGCATACTGAATGAAAATTTAGATATTAAATGCTCCAATGACATACACATGTATACCATGTCAAGTGTATTACTCAAATTTTTCAGATGAAGTTTTGACCCTTTTTAAAGCACTAATTTCATTGCAAGTGTTTTGATTGTAAATTCATGCTCATGGTAATTATATGTTTTGATTGCAAATTCTTGGACATGATAATAATATAAATTAAATTTTTGGTCCCAACTCTTTGTAAATTCAATTATAACCATGATTATCATAGTGTCAAAAATTGAATCTCTCTTTCTTCCTTATTAAAATTTTCATTTATTAGTAATTTCAATAATCGATATTTTTTCTTTTTCCTTCACTATATCTCAATTCATCAAAATTGGTTTTAGAAAATTTCCAATAAATGCTCATAACTTTAGTTTGAAATTAGTGATTTTATATATATATATATATATATATATATATATATTCAAACATAGTAAAAAAATTAATAATTACAAAATTTACACAAAATAGACTAAGTCAGGATGAATATTAATAAAATAGAATATAACTAAAGATAAATGAATATTATATAAAACCAAAATAATGGAAGCTAAGTCAAATACCATCCTATTTTAGAATAAGAGGAAATAAGTGTATGGTCGTTATTCATATGGTTATGAATAAAGTTACATTATCAAATTTATCCAGTCATTATCTGATCATGTCAAAGAGTTAATAAATTNTATATATATATATATATATATATATATATATATATATATATTCAAACATAGTAAAAAAATTAATAATTACAAAATTTACACAAAATAGACTAAGTCAGGATGAATATTAATAAAATAGAATATAACTAAAGATAAATGAATATTATATAAAACCAAAATAATGGCAGCTAAGTCAAATACCATCCTATTTTAGAATAAGAGGAAATAAGTGTATGGTCGTTATTCATATGGTTATGAATAAAGTTACATTATCAAATTTATCCAGTCATTATCTGATCATGTCAAAGAGTTAATAAATTAATAACAATCTAATAAGTGGATAATTACTTGAGCTTATATTTATATTTAAGCACATAAGCTCTTCACTATATATTAATATGTTAACCCTTGTACTATTAAGTTTATTAATTATGTGTGATGATATTCCCTTAGGTGACATAAGAAAAAACTACATGCTCATGAATTTTTAAGTTGTTGGTACTTAAAATTCATTAATTTTATTTTCCTTTTACATAATTATTATATTTTTCATAAACAATTTAACATACAACATTCTAATTTAGAAGTTAATGTTAAGCTATGACATTTTTTTTATTTAACACATCTCCTTTCAATTTTATTGAGTATTTATTTTATAGCATAAGTAATAATTGGTTGACTATTTATTTAAGAGAAATTTGTACAACAAAATGCTATCATCATGTGTTGGGTTTACTATAATTTGTATTTCTATTATGAATATATTTTAAGTAATTTTGATAAATAATGTCACACCACTTTACTTGCAACACTAATTTTAGGAACATAGGCTAATACAATTTTGGTACTGGTATAAGCATACTCAATATATTAACATGCAATTTTGTAATTGAAACTTATGCATGAATTCAAATCTATGCACCAAAACAATAGGGACATCTCCACTACAATGACACTTGTTTATTACTCTCATGCTAAATATAAAATGTTTACCTTCTCAAATATCCAACATACCACTTCAAAAAACTTTAAAATAACAAATAATTTGTAACATCCCACTTTTGCGTGCACATGAATTGACTTATTCTTTGAGGATGCTTTCATGCAAGTGATCCAGTTTAGTATATGGTTGTTTGTTTCGCTTATGGATTATGGTGATGATGTTGTTGGATTATGATGTTATTTGATATCTATGTATAGACAAGTGTTATTAACGGGTTTCTCTTGAGTGTGCAGGGCACTTGACAGATTGAGGATGCCAATGGAATCAATGGATCTCCTTGGACTTCGGATCGAGTTAGGGAGTGGACAGTATATGGTTTGGGTATTTCTATTTTTGCATATGTGACATATGATCGGGTATATTATGATGTTGTTATGGATAATTGACAGTTGTTTGTTGATGGATGTAGGTTGACAATTTCTTTGTAATTAGACTCACATAAGGAGTAAAGGGGCCATGCACAACATCTAGATATTGAGGGAGAGGTGTGGTAGAAGCCTTTCCACAGCCTACTAGCACTCTCGTCGTGGCTCGAATTGTAGGTTAATGATTACCTAGTTCGAGAGATCCACGATGTCGTGAGGGCAGACTGAGACAGTCGCTCGCGAAGATTCTAAGAGGAATGCAATAAGGAAGGTTCCTTGTTCGTTAAAGGCCCTTAGTCTCTCACAAGGTCTCCTAATGGAGTATTCACTCAAAGGGTTAGACAAATACCAAAATCAGTCAAAGGCAAGTGGCACCCTTGGAGCACATAGTGTGTCTTGAAGGGCACGTCGCATAATTAAAACTTGAATAAAGGCGAGTGATGCCTTTGGAGCACAGAGTGTGTCTTGAAGGGAACGTTGTGATTTTTAATAAGGTTAGTCAATGAACCTAGGTGCCTAGAAAACAATAATTGTTTTGACATGGTCGGACTTAAAATAATTATTAAATGAGTAATTTTATTAATTATAAAATTCCCTTAAAAATTCTAAGCCTAGTTTAAAAATTAAGCCTAAGTCTAAATAGGGTAAGAAGACTAAAAACTAAATAATAAATTAATAAAAGGGGGATGAAGAAAAAACAAGTTAAGAATTAAAAGAGAAATATTTTATCTAAAGATTTAATTATATGATTATATGCTAGAAATACTAAATTGGAAATTAAGATAAGAACGGAAATAAATATAAAAAGAATGTGTAAGCATAGAGAGGAATCTAGAGACTAGTTAAGTAGAGAAGAATCCCATTTTTAACTCAACACAGATTTAGAAAGGTGTCAGTGATAAATTGCGAATGAAGGAATAAAATACAAATAGGAGTGATTTAAGGAGTGCTTTTAGGAGATGTGAGGGAAAATGACTTATAATTAAATTAAATTTTGGAATTGTTTTGGTGCAACTATCGAGAGGGTGACAAGTGTACGGGGGGGATTCTAAAATTTATAAATTAAAAAGTGAATTAAATGTGCAAAAGAATTGTGTCTTGAAGAAAAATCCTATAAAGAAATTGGTAAAGGGGAAAAGACGATCATGACTGGTATGCGTCA
Source organism: Picea mariana (assembly GCA_032191745.1). NCBI lineage: Eukaryota > Viridiplantae > Streptophyta > Pinopsida > Pinales > Pinaceae > Picea > Picea mariana. The sequence continues at coordinate 198,012 of JASDQU010104134.1, forward strand.
AGTTATTCCGCTGAAATTTCTTTGACTGATTTTTCTTGTGGGAGTTGGGATACCCAACTTAAAAAAGGGAGTGGTATCTCGACCTTGCGAGGTGAGATAGGAGCTAGAGTTTCTCTTGTTTTGTGTGTGTGGCCCCTTTGTGGCTCGGGGGGCTAAGGGGGGAGAAGAGTACCCCTAGCATTGGATGGGAGGTATCGGTCAGGTCTTCATGGTTAGAAAGCGGGAGACAGGAGGGAGCACAAGCGTGGAATAACAACTCTGGATTCTTCACCTCCGGTTACGGTAATCCTAAACTGAGATTGTGCTCGTTAAGTTTCAATTTAAAATGTAGTTTAAATTCTATTGCATACGCATTGCTGGGAAATTTTATTCAAGGTTTTATTTTTTTACTGAGAGTTAATTAAGCATGTCATTGCGGTAACCCCGTCCTTGTGTTCATTTCTCCATGAGAAAATTTCCCAACCTCATAATTTCATCATTGCGTTATTGTTTTGTTTTCCTCCCTGACGAAACCCACGCTCTGAATCATTTTTTACCTCTACATTGTTATGGCACCTTCAGACAATAAATTGTATCTCTGCTCTCAAAACAATTTCTCCCAGCAATCCTTTTTTTTCACTCGGCATTCTACACTCAGAAATTGTAAATTTTAGGCTCATATCTCGTTGATTATCCACTATCGTTAATCCACCTAGCGATTTCACTTCTACCCTCAGCTTTAACCTCTGCGAATCTCAATTTCCCTCTATGTTTTTGTCAATCTTACCCCGCCTACGATTGGTGTAATTTCTGGGGATCTGGACTGCCATTTCTCTACGTTTTTTACAGAACCTTTATCTACGTTGGATGTAACCACTTCAGGGATCTTCCAACTGCATTAACACCTTCTTCCAGTGACGATTGCTTCAGAAATCTACCTAGCTAGTTAGCCAAGCGCATCTCTAAAGCTTAGCCCGAATTTGGTGTATCTCCACATTTTATATTTTTTCCTTGGCTAGACATGCCCAGCACACTTTTTGTTGATCTCGACATTTGGAAGAGTCCAGAGCTCGGAGCCCTTCCCTTACTCAGCAAATTCGTGAACCATACCCACCGATTTTGTTCTGCGACATTGCCCCTTTTTATCCAACACGTTTCTTTATTGTTGATCAACACTCTCACTTATTTTTCCACAGCAAGTGTCCCATTCTTCTCCATGAATTTTTACTGTAGCGACTTGGGGTTTAAAACGAAAATTCATCTGAGAAAATTAGTCCCAAGGCATGTGCCCAGCGCCAATGAAACTCACGATTTGATCTGTGTGAATTTTCCCAAGGCATGCACCTAGCCCCAAGGGCATCTCACGAATTGTCTGAGCGAATTTTTCTGAGCAAATGTATCTTCACACCCATGAATTTCGTTTCCCAAACCTTAGTGTTTTCTCCTGTTCACACCCAAGATAACTACATTAACCATATGAAAGGAGCATCTATAAAGGATGAATTCCAATCATGTACTCTTAGCTATGCTTAGAAGAAATAATAGAAGTGAAATGAATGTGAATTAGAGGAAAACAAACTAAAGAATACACCATGATGAATCTCGACTATCAGAGAGCATTGTACTCCTGTATTAATTCATAAGAACATTATGAGAAATTTACACACAGTCCATTCTCCTTCCTGGTTGAAAGTCCCCCCCTATCTCTACTCTTTTAAAATGAAATATATAGCACTAAAGGCCCCTTCCATCTCACAACTTCGAATTCCAACCCCTTTCCCAAGATAGAAACAGTTACAAACAAAACATGACATGTTTTTAACTGATCTCCTGCTTTTCAGGAGAAAAAATAGGATTCAAATCGCCACATGTAATTCTCAACCATAACAACTGTGTAAAATTTGAGAATTTTTTTTGTATATAAGCTCGTTCTAAAGAAAAACCTCTCTCGATTTATTGAAATTCATCTCTAGCTCGTTGGAATACATGTCACAAAAACATGTCTCGAAAAGGAAATCATAACTAAAAAATATGGCTCCAAGATTCCTCCGAATCTCCCAATCCATGACACCTATGTGAAAAATGAACAAGGTTAATGTTCTTGGGTCTGTGCTTGACAATAACCTCCTTTGAATTTTGAAAATTCATTCTGGTTCATCCGAAAATCATCATGTAAGTCTCAACTGCTGCGGAAACTGACTACCACATCCTCCTTGAAATGTCACTTGTGCTTTTTTCAAATCTAATTTTATTTATCCATATTCTCCTTAAATACTTGGGAATAATATATTTGAATAAAAATAATTCCCAAATATTTTTTCTTCCAGTGGTTTTGAAAACCATGTCTTGTTTTGCCCAATTTACCATTTCACTGTGAAAACTATTTACTGGTTTGTTTCCCGTGGTTTTGAAAACCATGTCTTGGAAACCATTTTGGTAAACTATGAAAATATCCCTTGATATTCCCCTTTTAGTTTTGTAAAAACCTTGGATAAACAATTGTCCAAATCTTCTTCTTTATAATTCTTTTCCATAGCAATAAACATTAATTTTTCTGCACTGTAAAATTTAATTTTTACCTCTGTGAAAAATTTCCACAGTGAGAACAATTTTATTTATTGGAAATTCTATGAAACGCACTCATGTGCCACACATTTATGAAACCAAACAATATAATAAATGGTTGAAATGTTATTTCGGAACTTGGGAGGAGTGGTTTTAACCCACGCCACTTTTACCCCCGAAATGCATCGCTTAAGAACATGTGCTCCAACACCAAAACAATGGTTTGGATTTCGGGACCACTTCAAATAATTAACCTTCGTTTACTTTCAACCTCAGAAATGTATATGCGCCCTCCATCCACACTTTGACTTTTCCACTTAGTTTGATATTTGTGCCCATGATTTGACGTGAGGTCATGAATTAAATATTGAATTAAATATTAATATAAATATTTTAATATAAAAATATTTATATTAATAATTATAAACCTTTTTTTCCATTTTTCTAAGGACTTTGGGCACATGAGGCCCATCACATGACTTTGTGGATAGGATAAGGGAGCTTAAGCTTAATAAAAGGAATATTTTTAATTTTCAACAGGAATATGATAATAAGGGTAAAAATGAATGAAGTGATGGAACCGATGGATTTAGATAAGCATTATGGCTAGATATAGGTTTGGGATATTTGTCAATTTTGACTCATGGAGGACATGACTATTTTGGATGATTATTCGAGTGAAGTATTTATGTGATGAGAGCTTGATGGAGCTGGTAAATTTTTTTTTAAATCTGAGTGGAAAGATAACACAAGGACAATATGTTTTGGAAAAATTAATACAAATTAGCATGGGACAACATTGACTCCAACAGGGATGCTATCCTTCCAGTGAGGTAGCAAATAACTCGTAGACCCGGTGCCTAATCCATTGGGCTGCTCCCAAAACATGTGTGTACCCTACTCTGATCTGTCACCAATATACCTCTCGCAGCTACCATAATATCAACACTTTGATGTGATAAGGTCTCTTAGTGATGCATATTATTCTACAACGTTATTTGGTACTTCCCCTAGACCCTATGAACAAGATGCTACTTGTGTTCCTTCAGGATCATAGATTATCTCCCCGCTCTTGCCACCCCATCAAGTTATAAAAATATTAATATAATGTATATTTTGAAATTGAAATATAATACAAATATATTTAAAAAAAATATGTTCGTCTTTCATCTTTCAAATTTAGAGGGAACATGGTATGTATGCCTTAGTAAACTTTTAAAGTTAAATCATTGCATGGAGGGGTCCCTTGTCCCACAAACAAAGAAGATTCATATAATAATTTGATATACAACTCAACTATAACCTTAAAATTAAATTATTATTATTACTTATAAAGATGATAAATTATTTCATTTTACAAAGTTTTAAGGTTTGTTTAACTTCCCATTTTATTAATAAAATAATACAAAATTATACTTATATATAATTTGAAAATATGATTTTTTTATAAAACTTAATATAATTATTATCTTATTTTAATTTTTAAATCATTTGAATCTTTTAAATAAATAATATTAATATTATAATAAATATTAAAACATCTTACACACTCAAAGCAATTTTTATCTTTTACATTATTATAGATCAAGCAATTTTTATCTTTACATTATTATAGATCAATTTGAATTTTTCATAGCGAAGTTGCAATTTTTATCTTTTACATTATTATAGATCAAGCAATTTTTATCTTTACATTATTATAGATCAATTTGAATTTTTCATAGCAAAGTTTTTTTATTCTTTTATTTGTTTATTAAGTAAAGTCAAAGTAAATCATTCCAATCTTTTTGTTTTATTAGTTTTCTTATAATTATAATACATGAATCAGAGTGATTTTCACCATGGTCAAATATAGGTAGTATATAAGTCTTGTTAACACTAAGTAAATTGTCTAAGTTGAGGGGACAACTTATAAAGGTAACCACAAAACTACTTTAGAATTGAAAATTAGCCCTTTCAGTGCAGAGAGGGATTTCTCTTGTCACTTGGTTTCTTGGAAGATGGATGTTCTCTAAAGGTTTAATGGCTAGGTTTTTATTTGATGAAATATTTATGGGGTTTGTTGGCAAGAAGGAAAGGAACCTGTTGGGAAATGGAGTCAACACTGAAAACAATTGAAACAGTGTTTTGTAGGTAGATTTCTCAAGGAAGAAAATGCAAGGTAGGTGATGAACTTTCAGTGTTTTAATTTTTTGTGATGAGATGGAAGAAAGAAGAAACATATAACATCAATCAGATAACCAAATAGATGAATTATGACGAGTTAAAAAAGAAAAACATAGTTCAAAATTGCTTGAATCTAAGGCACCATTTAGATGAATTTCAGACCCTTTAAAACCCAATTTTAAACATATGAAAGGTTGTAGAATAAGGGAAATCAAACTAGAAAAACATACATGAAAGGAAACATATACTCCAGGTCATCACCACATGAATCTTTAGTATGAAAAAACTCTAGACATATCCACTTGTATTCTTTCAGATTCAGAAATTGTTACAATGATCAATACAATTAGTCATTTGTGCTTCTACCAACCATTTTGCACATTCAAAATTATCAAATATATAAATACAAGACTCTTCCTCAAGTTGAGGAGTTCAAGCTCAACCATTATCCTATGGTTTTAGATCTAGTTACATCAAAATAGGAACAAACTCAAAATTGTCTGCTAAGAAATAATTGTCAATTTTTTGGAAAATAGGGGTCAAAGATAACATAATACCTCTCGAATCATGATAGATGTTACAAAAAAGAGAGATTTTTTTGTGAATGAGCTCGTTTTTTACAAAATCCTCTTTCAGTTTTCCAAAATTCATTTCCATCATTTCGGGATCTGCCCCCAAAGATAATGACTAAAACAGGAAATCATTAAATATTTAAATCTCAAAAATAGGCTAACAAGATCCCTTTGAATCTCCAAAAATATGACACCTGTGTAAAAACTGAGAGAGATTTTTGTTACTAAGTTCATTTTTGACAAAAACCTCTTTTTTTTTTCAAAACTACTTCTCCATATTCTCGGAATAGGCACCCAAAGATGATAACTAAAACAGAAAAACATTAAATGCTTAAATCTGTAAAATGGGCTGTAAAGATTCATTTGGATCTCCCAAACTATGACACCTATGTAACACCTGAGAAAGGTTTTTGTGATTCAATTTATTACTGATAAAAACCTATTTGGGTTTTTCCAAACTCCTCTCTAGTTGGTTGGAAAATGATCTTGAAGCTGACTACTAAACTGTCATTTGCGTTGTGTACCCTGCATACTTTGTGTAGCATGTACTCTTTTCAATTTTTATGATGACTTGTGGAGTCAAATAGGAGTTGGATTTAGAGACCAAACTGAGGATCAAAACGTTTTACAAAAATCATAAAAAATTTGGCATGTGATAACAAGTCTTACGGATATTAAATGTTGTTCGTGATGAAAACTGATTTTTTTACCATTGGACATAGAGCTTATGAGTTTTTATCAGTTTAAAAGTTGGACATTATTTTAAAATACAACTTTTAGCATGCTATTTTATTTTGTTTTATTTAGAAAAAATATCATCTATAATATGAAAATTAATACTCGATATAAGTAAATATCATTAATATTTTAAAAATTGATTTTTAATTCTATTGGAGATATTACACACTCACCAAGTATTTATTTTCCTAAGTTTATTATTCTATGTTAAGGGTGCTCCTGGTCTGAGATAGTCTCGCTTAGATGAAAATATTCTCCCGTAGATGAGGGTGTCACCTCCTCTTCATTCATTACTCAGTTGTACTTCATTTAGACTAGTGGAGTCAAGTTTTGCATGACAACCTCGATATTATCACCAAGTGATGCATGCTCACCTTGGGATCATCACTAGGAGGGCACACTTGACATGCACAAGGTTTGGAGGGCGCACCACAAGTGCACGCATAAGATTCTCTCCACTCCACTTGTTTAGACTAGTTAACTAATCACTACATGGTCGGTTAACTAGGAATAGGTGAAAAAACACTCATGTTTCTATTAGTGGGTGTCCACATCTCTCTAGATATCACTACTATGACGTATTAGTTTATCCATGTAGAGTATATCATGTGTATTTTTCCGTTCTCTCATTTGGTTAATACAATTCTTTATTCTTTTTCTCCAATTCTTCTCTTCTTCTCTCAACTCTGCAAGTTTCGTGTTCAATTGTTTCTAGCTAGATTCTCTGTGTAGGTTTCAACCCAACTTCACATGGCATTAGAGCCCACGGGTGTTAGGAAGAAGGCACACAAACATTCATTTGCACGTTTAGAATATTGAAGCAATTAGAAAGAATGGAATTGTCACCGTCAGATATTCTTCCTCCATACAATTACTTCGATTGGAAGCCGAAGATTCTTCTTCTTCTTAGAGGAAGAGGCTTATATAGAATAACCATGGAAACAGAAACTGAACCCACATCGACAATCGAGAAATCCAAATACTTCAACTGCATGGATGAGGCCAACTGTCTTGTTTGCATGTCCATCTCTCCCATATTATTTTTTCGCATTGATTCATCCACTACTCCAAACAAGGTTTGGACAACTATGGAAGGTCTCTTCAGAAAGTAGGATGAGATGCATGGCCACATGCTTGAGATTTAGTTAACCTCTTTAGATCCAAGCAGTTTTGAGAGTATCTAGGACTTCTTCACAAAGTTCAAATCTTTACTACTTCAATTAAAAGGATCTGAGATTGATAAACTAAACAAGAAAAATAGTTTATTCTTTTTATTCTATCAAAGTTGGGTTTGGAATATGACTTCTTTGTCTCCACATTTCATACAGTAAGGATTACATTGGGTGCAACTTAGACAATGCCCACATTGGATGTATTCATTGAGTCCCTCATGCATGAGAAAGACAAACTCATCAAAATGGGATCAATCAAGAGCTCCAAAGTGAATGCACTTGTTGTGCAGGAGAGCGGCTAATCCAAATTGAAATCCAAATAGAAAGGAAAGGGAAAGAATGATCCATATCCAAGAAAGGGAGGAAACTTCAAGTCCTTTGATGAATCTTCCATCTCTACAGAAGGAAAGGGAAAGTAAGAGAAATCAAAGTGCAGTTATTGCAATTGTGGTTACCATCTTGATTCCTCTTGCATGAAGAAGACCATTGACCTCATAGCACAAACACTACAACAAAACAATCTTGGGGACCGCATTCCCGACAATTCCAATTAAAGAAGCTGGGAGAAAGAGCACTAGAAACACGTAGTAATGTGCATGATTTAATTGAAATTAATTCATCTCCATATTCATGGATCATTGATCTAGGAGCCTCACACCACATAGAAACCAAAAAATATGTCCTTTAATATCTAAAAACATGCACGGGTCCTCCCATTTTCATGGGAGATGACTCTCCAGTAGAAGTCGCTGGATAAGGGAGAGTAGAAAATGGAAATGAAAGTTTCAAGAATGTATTGCATGTTTTGAAACTCTCCGTAAATCTACTCTCTCTGTACCAAATAACACATATAGGAACAAGGAAAAGGGTGGAATTCACATCAGATTCCTTGACGATATTTGACATGGAAGAAAACTCCAAAATTGTTGTAGGTGAGGTAGATCATAAATCTATATTGTACGCATTCTCTAAATTTATTGCTAAATCAGATTCTACATTGCGACTAACTCATGCCAATGATGATAATAAGATTTGGCACGAAATACTTATCCACTTAAATTTTAGATACATGCAGTAACTCAACAAATAGGGGATTGTGGAAGGTTTGTTGGACATGCAATTTTTTGATGGAGTTTGTAAATGATGTGTTCTTGGCAAGCATCCACAAGAAAAATTTGAGAAAGGGAAGGCATGAAGGGCCTCCTCTCCCTTGGAGCTTGTTAATAGTGACCTCATGGGGCCTTTCCTTCATCCTTCCATAAGCAAGGCCATATATGTGTTGAATTTTATTGATGATTGGTCATGGTACACATCGGTGTACTTTTGTAACACCTCGGGTTTTGAGCCCCCATATTAAATAATGTATTGTTACATTGTTGAGAGGCCAAAGTGCCCAAACAATTATTAAAAGGCTAGTGTGCCTAAGAAATCTAATGTGTGATCACTAATAATAATAAATACATTGTTGGTTGCTAGACGGACAAGGACTAGAGTTATAGGGGGCTATGATTCCACGAGAGAGGGGGATTGAGGGGCTAAGTATTTATTTCATTTTTTTTATTTACCCATTTTGTTTAACGGGAGGGGGGAATCAGTTCTGTAAGATTCTTGGGGGAAGGCCAAGAGGTTCTTGATCCCCATGAATTACAAAACCTATCCCCGGTCTATGGAAGGGGTTCTCTAGTTAGCTAATTCTCTCATTCGTTTTGGTCATTCACTCACTCTCATTCCCGTCCCTATTCTGGTGTTGTCGTTGGTCGCCTCACGTGTTCATTCAAACGATTTTTTCACTGTTCATCCTCTCTCGTGGATTCTACACTCCATTCACTCCTTCACTCACTCATCGTTCCTCATTCACGTTTGTCTTGGGAAAGGAAATAAGACCATTGAATAATAACCACAATTTTGTTGGCTTTAGAGATTAATGGTGTAATATAGCAATGATTTGAGGCATGCATGTCTGAGATGATTGGCATGTGTTCAAATTTGCTCACAACTGTGATTCTTGAGAGTCCCAGCATGGAGATTCTGGACCAGCAATACTGGAGCCCTAGAAGGAGAAGGACTACCTGAGGGACTGCGTGGCAAAGAAGGGTGGAGGTCCATTCTCTTGGGTGGTGAAGGCTAGGTAGAAGAAAGTTGGGTACTTGGATTGTTGTGAGTGTTGGAGAATCCTGTGAGAGCTTGAGTGTTGATTGGTTTGGGAAGCTGAGTAACACTCTAAAACCGTCCTTGTGGATTCATAGCCCTGGCTCGGGGGTGACATTACTGTTGAGACTTGGAACAATAGTGTCTACGGTTGGGTGGAACATCCTTGGTATGCAACCAGTCGGTGGTTCTCTTCTATAAAATATAAGTGCTCTCTAGTATGGTTTCCTTTGCTTGTGTATTTATTTCCACTGCATATTAAATTATTATATCTGAGATTTGTACTTATAATATGCATGCTTGCTAGTTAATGTTGTGCATGGTATATTGTGCATGTCTTTTATGTTGTAGTATGAATCTTGATCATTGCATGTATGTATTTCATGCTTCTTTATTAATTAATTGTTATCAGGAATTTTAAATCAACCAAGAGGTGCATTCTTGGTGTGGCATGCCCGGCCTGTGGGAGGCTGGGTATGTTACAAATTGGTATCAGAGATTCTAGTTCAAACATCGAACTGTTATGGGCCAGAAAAAAGTGCGAATCGGGAAGATTTGTTGTCACATATTTTATATATCTTTGCGAATTTGGGGAAAAATGGTGGAAACATTTGAGTGAAATCCCCCAAATTCGTGAATGGATCTGAGTTTGAATGATTCTAGGATTGTCTAAGAAGTTAATGGATTCAATATGCGGTGTTGTAGAGCTGAATTCGACTTAGAAGGTCGAAAATTTCAAGTTTTAATGGCCACTATAATGTTGGACAGAGTTTGGAGAATCGACGGTTGAGATCGTGTTCGATCTTGGATCAACTATCCAAATTCGTCCTTGAAAATTTTTAAAAATTCGAATGTTTACAAAGTTTGGTGAAATTACCAAATCGATGGTTGGGATTGATTCAACGATTTGAAAAATGAGGAATATCGATGCTTCGTATTCATTTTGGTTGTTTGGGGAATTGGATAAAAATCAATTGTCAATATCATCTTGTCCGGGAGATCAACGGCTTAGATTCACCCAGGATTTTGTCAAAAAAATTCTAAGTGTGGAAGTTCGCCAACAAAAAATGTCGACGACCGACAGTTGTGGATCGATGAGTTTGGTGAAGGGTTGAAGATCACCCAATGAACATCTTCGATCGTTGATGATCGATGGTCGGGGATCGACAGATTCTGGTGAAGTTTTTCTTTTTTTCCGGACAAAGAAAATCTTCGATCGTCGATGACCGATGATCATAGATCGACATATTTTGGTGAAGTTTTTTTTTTCTGGACAAATAAAATATCCCAAAAATCCCGAACTCTGGAGTAAATATGGACCCTTCATACTTGGGGACACGTGTCTGAAGAATAAAAAGGATTCGTAAATTCGGCATTTGGCAGTCTAGGGGTATGGTGGTGTTCAAAAGCGAAAACCTCTGAAGTCTCGAACTCCGGAGTAAATCCAGACCATTCGTGTTTGAGGACACGTGTCCGCAGATAAGCCTATTCAAGAATTCAAAATTCAAGGGATTTGTGGTGTAGTGTGGAGAATTATCCCAAAGTTTCGAAGTCCCAAAAGTCATGAGGTACTGGAGTGACATCGCCTGCTAACGTCACCTAGGGTGTCCTGGACACGCTTTATGCTTTTCACATGTCACCGTGTCTCATGTTTTTCAAATATTGTCTGTGCCAGTTAGTATATGACATGTGTCACCTGTCAGACAAGGCCATGTGTCTGTTCCTTATTTTCTACCATGTAGCACCCATTGGTGCTTAGTTATTGACGAAGACTTAGGGAGTTCGTCAATTCAACGTTATGAAGGAATGAAGTGTGATGAAGGTGAAACCCCTGAAGCTCCGAAGAGTGGAGTAAATCCTCACTGTTGATCAGGAGAGGACACATGGAAGTATATCCCATAGTCTAGAGAATTGGCACTCTGAAGGATTCAAGGCATAAGTAGTTGGGATCGAGGACTCCCAAAGACCTGAAGGTCGGAGTCCATCTCAGCCATTGATTACAGTAAACATGTGGTGCAATATCCCAAGTTTTGGAGACTTGGTACTCTAAAGAAATTGAGTTGCAGGTTGCTTTGAGTCGAGAACTCTCGAAGGTCAGAGTTAATCTCAACTGTTGATCGGGAGATGATATGTGGAGGAAGGAGAGAACCTATGGTAATTTGGCACTCTGGTAGATCTTTGGAGAGGTTCTTGGGAAATCCTTGAAGCCTAGATTTGCGAAGAAAATCCTAGACATTGATAAGGAAAGAATATGTGGAAAAATATCCTGCAGTCTAGAGACTTGGCACTCTGGAAGGGTTGAGAGTGTGGACAGTCCAGAACTCCCGAAGCCTGGAGTCTCGGAGCTCCTGTTGATCGTTGATCTTAGTCCTAAATCAATTTTATGTTACAGGTATGAACTAACTGAGAGGGGGGGG